>JAQHUG010000336.1:534208-575635 GCA_028555095.1 Dicrostonyx torquatus | reverse complement strand
GGGAGTCATTTTAAGATTGGCAAGGGACTTGTCTCTAGAGGGGTTCCCAGGTGTTCCCAGGGATGTCCCCAGCTAGATACTTGGGCAGCAGAGGAGAGGGTGCCTGAACTGACCTTGTCCCATAGTTACATTGTTGAATATCTTGATGGTCACCATAGAAATTTCGCATGATGGATGGAGATAGAGCCAGAGACCCACATTCACACCAGAGCAAGGGAATAAGCTACCAAGGTCCAGTGAAAGAGCAGAAGGAGGGAGAAGAGGAGCAAGGAAGTCAGGACCATGGGGGACTGGCCCACCAACTGAGACATTGTGCTTGATCTATTGGGAGCTCATCAAATCCAACTGGACCAGGACTGAATGAGCATATGATCAAACTGGACTCTCTGAATTTGACTGCCAATGGGGACTGACTGAGAAGCCAATGATAATGGCACAGGGACCTATCTATCCCTTCTGCATGTATTGGCTTTATGGGAACCTAGTCTATAGGGATGCACACCTTTTTATACCAAGATGGAGGGGGTAGGGCCTTGGGCTTTCCACAGGGCAGGGTATCCTGCCCCATCTTAAGGAAGCAGGGGGAGGGCGGTGTGGTAGTGGGGGAGCGGGAGGGCCTGGGACAAGGGGAGTAAATGTAAATTTTCCTTTTAACATTAAAAAAAAGAATTTGCAAGTATAATAGTCATTTATAACATTAGCTGGTTGATTGGTTGGGTGGTTGATATGTAGTTTGGTTGGTTTATCAGTTGGGTAGTTGTTTGACTGATTGATTGGTTAGCTGACTCGTTGATAGATTGGCTAGATGGTTGTTTGATTGGGTGACTGGTTTACTGATTGGTTGATCTAGTTGGTTGTTCAGTGGGTTGGTTAGCTGGTTGGTTAACTAGTTGTTTGGTTGGCTGCTTGACTATTTGGTTGGTTGCTAGATTGAATAGCTAATTGGTTGACTTCTTGGTTGGTTGGTGGGTTGGTTGGTTCGCTGGCTGGTTAACTGGTTTGTTGATTGGTTGGGTGGGTGGATCGGTGGATGGTTAGTTGATTGTTGATTGGTTGACTAGTTGGATGGTTGATTAATTGGTTGGTACATTGTCTGTGGCTGCCTTGTTGGTTGGTTGGAGCTAGTTGGTTGGTTGGTTGGCAGGTTGGCAGGTTGGCTGGTTGGTTGGTTGGCTGGTTGGCTAGCTGGATAGCCTGGTACCTGGCTGGTTGCCTGGCTGGCTGGGTAGATAGTTGACTGGCTGATTATTTGACTGGCTGACTGGTGATGGTTTCATAGATTGACTAGCTTATTATTTGGTTGATTGGTTGATTGGATATTTGGTTGACTGCTTCATTGTTTAGGTGATTGTCTCACTGTACAGTGTAGCTGGCTGATGGAATATATAAATGAATACCTTTGATCTTTCTAACTCAAAGGCCATGTTATGCTGCCTCTTGATTCCATTGGTCCTGGGGCTTTTTGTAAATCATGGAATGATTTATATTTGAAGGAAAGAATAAATGAACAAATGAATTATTAGATTTACAAATGAGTAGTATATAAATGACTCACCTAATTGACCTCATCAACAAACAAATAATAAATTTCTTACTAGTCTATCCTATTCATTTATTCCATTTAGGAAAAACAGATTTTACCTGCACTTACTAGAATATTTCTATATTTTATTCCATTAATAAAAACATCTCATAAGTTACTTATATCTCTTAGGAAAAAATGCTAATTTTTTTTCACTTTCCAATTTAATTTTTTGTCCAGTTTGGAAAGTCCCCTGTAGTTGTAACAGGTAAGACAGAGCACTCAGTGAGTCCTTCCATGGTATCCCCCAATGGTGATTCCTTACAAGTTATAACACAGTGTCATCACCATGATGTGGACATAGAATCAAGACAAATAAACCCGACATCACTACAGGATCCATCATGTTGCTCTTTCCTGGTCACACTCACTCCTTTCCAGTCCCCTCTCCCCTTCCCATGGAAATAAGTTGTCTGATATTCTCTACAGTTTTCTATTTCAGAATGTTGTATTAATGGAACCATAGAAAGGAAACTTTAAAATTTATTTTTTATTGTATACAATATAAAACTCAACTGTGCTGTGTATGTATCAATAATTCATTCTTTTCATTGCTGAGTAACATTTGACAATATGAATACAATTTATTTATACTTTCAACTCATCAGAGGACATGTAAATCATTTCCTGTTTGAGGCTACTATAGGCCATTAGAGTCATTTTCAGAGTACCTATTCTGTTTATATACCCCTGAGCAATGTGTACCTAATTCAGATGTTCTCATCAGCATTTGGTGTTGTCACTAAGTTTGTCTGTTTATATACCCCTGAGCAATGTGTACCTAATTCAGACATTCTTGTCAGCATTTGGTGTTGTCACTAAGGTTTGTCTGCTTGTGCTGTTCAGTTCTTTATTTTCTTTTTTCTCGTGATTTTCTGTACCTGGTCACATTTTCATGATGTAGTAGAGAAAAAGTGTCACAGAACAGAAGTAGCCAGTATAATAGTTGCACAGTGGTGGCTTACTAGAATATGCACAAATCTCTTCTTACGTGCCCTCCACATGCCACCATGTCGCCAATTCATCCTCTGAGAAATGTCTCTTCACAGTATTATCCACTTCTAAATGGATGTTTTTCCCATTGACTTTGGAGAGATCTTTACATCTAGACACTAGTTATTCAGATATGTTCTTTGCAAATGTTTCCTCCTAGTATGTAGCTTGCTTCCCATTCCCTTAACTATACCATTCATAATTTTTTTTAAAAAAAATCTTAATTTTTATCAAGTCCAACTGTCCCACTTTGTAAATGTGATTTGGGAGTCACATTTATAAATTATTATCATAACCTTTTATCTAAAAGATTTCTTCAACTTTTTTTCTAAAAGTTTTAACTTTATGTTTTTTTTAAATTTAAGAGTAAAATCTATTTCAGTTAAAATTTTTCATAAAATGGGGAGATTTTGTCAAAGTTCAATGTTTCTATCTAGGATTCTTTTGCCTCATCTCTGTGACCAAAACAGAGGAGCAGGTCTATGTGGATCTATTTCTCTGCTCCATTGCTTGGCTTTGTTCCATGATTCTAGGTATCTATCCTTCTGCTAACACAGTCTCAACTACTGTCTTATGGTTAAAAAATCTGATTTCTACATTTTACTCTTTTTCTTTCTAAACTCGTTTTAGTACAGTTTTGTTTGCTTTTCCATGAACAGTTTAGGATATTCATATCTCCACCTTCAAATTTTAGTAGGATACTATTAAACCTATATGTGAGATTAGAAAGCACCGAGGTCTGGAATGTGTTGAGTCAGCCCATTTATTTTAACGGTAATAATGCTGTTAGACCTGTACATGAAATTAGAGCACCTTGAGTTCTTGACTGTGCTGACTCATCTCAATCTATGGACAGCTTGTCTACCCATTTATGTAATTCTTCTTTGAGTCTTCTGTTATCAGAGTTTTCAGCTTTTAGTACATAAGTACATGTTTTCTTAGATAAACAGATAAATGTGTCTTGTTTGTTTTATAATACTTTTGGGTTACATTTTATTTTTGCTTTGTTATCAACATGTTCAGTGCTAATGCATATAATGGAATTTTTATGTATATCTTCTATGATCAGACCTTGGCAAACTTGTTCTATAATTTGCTTAAATTGCTTTATTAAAAGTCATATATGCATATGTACAGAATAGTTTTATTTCTCTCTTCTCTGTGTGACTTTATTTTCATTTGCTGCCTCATTAAATTGGCTAGAACTTCCAACACTGTGTTTAATAACACGGGTAGGCTCAGATACTCTTGCTTTGTTCTTTTTCATTTTTGTTTCGTAAATGTTTTTATACAATAAATTTTGATCATATTCTTCTCCCTCCTATGACTCTTCTCAGATCATTCCTACTTCCCATCAAACAACTTTACTCTTGTTCTCTATTTTTGCATCTGTTGATATCTCTCTCTCTCTCTGTCACACACACACACACACACACACACACATTGTGCCGTTGTGGGTATCTGTGTTATTTACCATCTACAGAAAGAAAAAGAAGCTTCTCTGAAGGACTGGTCGATGTTCTGCTAATGTATAGGTATAGTGATGTGTCATTAGGAGTCATTCTGTTGCTATGTTCTCTTAGCAGAACAACAGTAGTAAGTTTTCCCCTCGGTCTATGGTCTATCTAATCTCAGGTTCTTGGCCATTTTAGCAGTGTCATGGATGGGTTCTATCTCATAGAGTGGTCATCTCATCTCATCCAGTCAAAGGGTGGTTAGTTATTTCCAAAACATTTGGGCCACAATTTAACCATTATATTTTATAAGCAAGTTGCTGTTGTATGTTGAAGGGTTTGTAGTTAGATGACATTGATCATTACCTTTCTCCTCTAGTCGCATGTAAAGTACCAGCTAGCACCATGAATGTTAGTCGGTAGGGGACACTTCTAGCGGAAGGCCAGCTTGGTTTCTCCATGCCTTTCTTTGCTCTTGATCTGAGGGAAGGACATGAAAGCTTTCACAATCAAGTGTCACAGTAGCTGTTAGGTTTTGTTTGTTTGCTGAGAAAGATCCTTCCTGCTTCTACTCTTCAAGAAGTTTTTATCATAAATACATGGTGAACTTTGTCAAATATGCAGTCTATATAATTTGATTTCATCACATGATCTTTCTCTTTCAGAGTGCTACTGGAGTTCACTACATAGACTTAGCTTCTTTTGAACCACCTGCGATAAATCCTTGTAGAACATGGGGAAAAGTTATTTTTATATATTGCTGGGGTGCTTTGAAACACTTGTGATATGAATTTCTGCATACGTGCTACAGAGTGTTCTCAGTTGTTAGCTCACTGGCTGTCCAGATATGATGACCAGAGGTCATACAGCCAAACATGGAAGTCAGTATCTGTAAATGCAGTGCTCCTACAGTGGGGTAGGACGTGGAGACGGCAGACTCCCTGGGAACTCACAGGTGACAGAGCAAAATACAAGAGACACTGTCTTAACCAAATACAAGGTAAGGACTACACCTGAGGTTTCCCTCTCACTGCCACACAGCTTTGCCTCATGTATGCCAGTACTCTCACACATCTCTCTCTCTCTCTCTCTCTCTTGCTCTCTGTCTCACACACACACACACACACACACACAAAGTTAAAAAAATGCATATGTATTCCCAAAGGCTTTCCCCATTTTGTTTTTTGTTTTTCTGGGTTTTTTATTTTGTTTTGTCTTTTATTTTTAATTTTGTCTTTTTATTTTGTTTTGTATTGTTTTTAGTGTTGTTTGTGCTGCTTTGGGCACCAGGGAATTCCTTGCATCATAAAGTGAACTGCAGAGTTTTCCTTCCATTTCTGTTTTCTGGAACAGATTGTGTAGATTTAGTGTTAATATTTTACAGCTTGATGAAGTTTGCAAGTGAAATCATCTGCACCTAGAGACTTGTGTTTTAAAATAACATTTCAACAAATCTGAGTCCCTTCGTGCTTATAGATATGGCCCGATTATTTCATGGTGGACAAACATCGTGCCTTGTCCTTTTGAAGAGCAAGTTGCACTGCCTAGGTTACCCCATCTAGATCCACACTGCATGCAATGGGCTCTTGTGCCCCTGGTGACATGGGGTCTTCCTCTCTCACTGTAGCCAATAGTCATTTGCAAAGTTTTCTTTCTTCCTTTCACTTGCTTAGGTTTTCTAGAGTAATTCTTAAATTCTGATGCTCTTTAAATTGTTAAGTCTCATTCTTTTTATTAGCTATATTAGTAATACAAAATAATGGCTTTGTCATGACAATCTTATGCCCTGGTATAAGGTGCTTCAATGGCATTCAACTTCACTCCCTACACTTGTCCCATACTGCTGCTGCTGAGTCAGGAAAATCTCTCTATAGTATGCCGCCAGCAAACAGCAAAAAAGCTGTGTTAAACTCTGGTTTTTTTGTTTGCTTTTTTTTTTTTTGTATGTGTCTAGAATTAAACCCTGTCAGATTTTTAAGTGGATTTACTCCATCATGTTGGTACCAAATTGTTGTAAGGAGAGGCAGCTAGTTTGTCCCAGCCGCCCGGCTAGCTTACACCCAAAATAACCACACAGAAACTGTATTTATTAAAATACTGCTTGGCTGTTAGCTCTAAGTTCTTATTGGCTAATTCTTACATATTAGTTTAATCCATCTCCATTAATCTGTGTATTGCCATGTGGCTGTGGCCTACCTGAGATTCTAACCGGTGTCCATCTCAGGCAGAGGATTCATAGCTTCTTTCTGATTCTGCCCTTTTTCCTTCCAGCATTCACTTCTGTTTTCTCCACCTACCTAAGTTCTGCCCTATCAACTAGGCCAAGGCAGTTTCTTTATTCATTAACCAATAAAAGCAACACACAAACAGAAGGAACTCCAACACCAATTCCCCCTTCTCCCTGGGTCTTCTTCCTGGTTCCAACCACTTCTGTTTCACAACTGGAGGAAATAAGACACGGGCCTTTTTGGGATTTGGCTTATTTTACACGATGATCCCCAGTTCCATACATGTTTCTGCAAATGACATGACTCTGTGTGTGTGTGTGTGTGTGTGTGTGTGTGTGTGTGTGTGTGTGTGCTATTTTCTTTCCAATTTATCTGATGACAACCACCCAGGTTGATTCCTAGCCTCAGTTATAGTTCATAGTGCATCATAACAGATCTATGTAGGCACTTCTGGTATTTGCAATTCCTTTTGATATTGATTGATGCTATACTGCCTTTCCTAGTTTTTCCTAGTTTTTGAAGAAACTCTACATTGATTTCAATTATATTTCTACCAGTAATGTAAAAGGGTTTCTGTTTCTCTCAAATCCTTACCAGTACTTTTTATTGTTAATTTATATATGTGTGTGTTATTTATATATATTATTACATTGGTGTTGTACCTGCTTGTATGTCTGTGTGAGGGTGTCAGATCTTGTAGTTATAGACATCTAACTCCATGTGGGTACTGGGAACTAAACCTGGGTCTTCTGAAAGAGCAATCAGTGTTCTAAACCTTTGAGCCATCTCTCCAGTCCCTTATTATTAATTTTCTTGATGATAGCTACTCTGACTAGAGTGTACTAGAGTACCACTGTAGCTTGACCACAGAACTTTACATGAATTTTTGATAATGCTAATTTATTCTTTTGAAACAGCCTTTTTGCTTCATTTATAAATTTTTTCTTTGAATTGCTGTTTTTACTTTTACTCTTTTGAGTGTTTATTTAACTTGGATGTTAATGGCCTGGTGGATGAACATCTAGCCACAATCATCTCCCTTTCTGGAAGATATGCATCCACTCTAGTGGGTATTTTTTTGTTCCTTTGTTATTTGGAAGGTTTTCAATTTGATGTTATTCTTGACTTACTGAAGTCATAGTCTGAAAGTCATTCCCTATGCCCATAGTTTAAGATTCTTCTCCTATGTTTTATTCCAGTACTTTCAGTGTTTGAAATCCTGTTCAATTGTTTATGTTTTGTTTTATTCTGTCTACTTTCTCTGTGATCTTCAAACAAATTCTTTCTGCTACTAAGTTTGTGGATCTTCCCTTTGCTCCTTCCTTTTGTGCTGGAGCTTATTGGCCTGGGATGCTTGGGCAGTTTTGTTTCTAATTACTTTTACTTCCTTTGATTCTTATTTAATCTTATTTTTCTTTGCTGCCATTTCAACTTTACTTAAGACTTCTTTAGTCTCCAGTCCAATCTGAATATCTCATTGGAGCTTTGTTTTAGTAGATCTTTAAATCTCTTATGAGTCACATAATGACAGTTCTAATACCTCTTTTATCTCCATGCCATCTAGGGTAGGCATCTCTGGGTTATTTTTCTCATCCAGAACTGTGTGGTTCCTGGTATGATGGATGATGTCTGATTGAAATATGTGCACTGTGAGAATTACATCATGAAACCCTGAGTCTTGTTTAAATATGTGTCTTAGCTCCTCTCTTGACACTCTTCAGGTATGAAAGGAGAGATGTCACCCCTTATTTCATACCTGAAGAGTATGGGTTTAGGATGTAGGAGTCAATGTTCCATTATGTCTCCTTAAGAGTATCTTGCATTTGTCCCCACAAGCCTTCTTCTCACAACCCTGGTGGGCAAAGAGAGACATCTAGCTGCTGGTAAGTGAGGTGGGAGGTCCAGGCATCCCAGGGTGGGGAAAGAATGGAAGCCACAGGTCTGTATCTAAACACACATACACCAGAAGTCACTTAGTAAATGCCACAGGCCTCTAACAGTGATAGCTTTTGCGTCAATAAATTTAGAAAGGGACTCACAGTCTATTGTGGCCAACATGGCTAATGTTTCCTTATGTTATGGCTCCACAGTCCATATCTTAAATAGCATTGTTCTGAACAATCACCCCTGCTAACATGTAGAAGGTAATAACAAACAGCTGATCTCTGCTGGAAGCTATCTCAGTCATATCATTTTTTTTTTCTTTTTAAAAATCTCATGGGTATTTCATTTCTTATGCTAAAACTGAATAGATGTTGATTTGAGGCAAGAAAAACATTTAAGATGCATAAATGCCTTGAAATCAGAATGTATGAACAAAGACATAAAAAATAACCCCTCCACTTTTATCAACATTTTTCAGTGTTCTCTAAATACCTTGATGACAATTACAAAGTCTGAAACTGAAACATCTGATTTGACCGTTTGTCAAAAGACAGAAAATTGAAATCAGAACTTTGGCAATTAGGGTTCATTTTGCATTGAATTCTGAAATATTTTACTATTATCTCCAAAATACAAAATATAAATTCACATATATAAATAAACATAAAAACTTTAAGTAAAATACTATAGACCATATGATGTAAAGACCAAAAGGTTTTTAATACAGCAAATGCTATTTTGACCTTTGTATCAAAAGTCAAAATAATATTCCTCTTTATGTTCATTTAAATATGTTTAAACAGCGAAACAACATGTGCCTAAAACATTCTAAAGCATTCAATTTTTAGTAACACATTAACACATATGGAAAAATAAAGAATTTTGTAGGAAAGTAAGTTTAGAAAATCCAGGCAGTGGTCAAGTGTTATAGATATTTGCATTGGTAAGGATCTTCATTTATTAATACAAATTTAAGGTCAATCTTGTTATGTGTATATTTCTGCTCTTGATTAAGATATTGCAATTGTGTAGTTCATTTAAAAATGTAATGTATAGTTAAGAAATACAGGTTAAAAGATAGTCATCTATAATAGTCAAACTTGTAGTAATGTTAGGTTTTCCAGATAAATATTTCAGTTAGATACATATTCTTCAAATCCTTCAGAGAACTACAGAATATGGCATTTAAAATGTTTTAAGAACTTAGAACTTTTCATGACAATGAGACACATCTGCTCCTGGCAGCACCAAGCTACTTCAAGAAGAAGATGGGCTTCGAAGAGGCTCCTTATGGAGTTTGTTAGCCATTTGGGAAAGAAACTGCTCTTGCCTGGACTACTTAACTGGACATGCATGACCCACAGAGAAATGACTGCTGAACTTGCCTAAAGGTGAGACAGTCCTTGGGATTCCTGCTTCATGAAAGAATAGAAAGAGTATGCCAGACATTCTTCAGGGCACAAAAGAAAGTGAATGATTTCCTGCTTCATGGAAAAGTCTGCTGGATACTATGGGTCTATAGGCTGAAAATGGATGCCCCAATGGTACAGAAGAACTTTGGGTGACTGTCCAGGCAGTGAGATGTTTCTGTCAATTCTGGAGTTTTGGAAGGTGCTTACAACGTACTTTCTATTTACTTAGGTAATATTATATCCTTCTGGAGTCTTTGATGGAGTTGAAGAATTTATAGTTATAGTTTTCCTTAGTTATGATAAAGATAAAGTAGATATAAATATTGTAACTGTAATTCTTGCATGGTACCTATTTTGTTATTTGTAATTTTACTATGTTAAAGTTAAAACCTTCCTTTTTATTTAAACAGAAAAGGATAGGTGATGTGGGATTTCCCACTGTATGCTGTGAATACCATTGGTTAATTAAAAAAACTGTTTTAGGCATGTACAGGGAATAGAGGTAAGTGGGAAAAACTAAGCTAAATTCTGGGAGAAAAGGGAAGAGTCAGAGAGAAGCCATGGAACCGCTGGAGACAGACATGCCAAAACTTTGCTTGTAGGCCACAACCTTGTGGAGATGCACAGATTAATGGAAATGGACTAAATTAAGCTGTAAGAGTTAGCCAATAAGAAGCTAGAGCTAATGGACTAAGCAGTGATTTAATTAAAACAGTTTCTGTGTGATTATTTCGGTTCTGGGCAGCCAGGACAAACAAGTGGCTCCTTAGTAGGGTCAATAAATTTCTTTTTGAAGAAGTTTCCAGAACAGAAAATTCTAGATATAACCACAAACCAAATCCCCACTACCCCCCACACACTGTTTAAAGCTCATTCTGGGAACTAGTTTTCTCTCTGACTTAACTCTCCTCAGTAACAAAACATTCCACACAATTGGTCATTAGCATAGACACTTTGCTTTAAGTATGCATAACAATGTTTAAAATAAAATTCTGATATTGACTCCAAGTCCTAGGTTTTCCACCCCAATGGGGTAGAAAGTATATGGTACAGAGTCAGGAGAAGGCTCTTTCCTCTCTGATTTCCTCTCTGAGAGCTTTCTCGCTCCCTCTCCCCTCAGAGTGTCTGAGATTCTCTACATAGGCAGCACTAGCAGAATGAAAAAAAGGAGAGCAATAGGCAAGCTTTCATTTAACCGTGGTTAATAGTATCAACTTGACAGGATCTACAATCATCTAGGTGACAGCCCTTTGGGCATATTTGTCAGAGAGTTACTCATTGAGGTGAGAAGAACCATCCTAACTTTGGCTAGGGTCCTAAATAAAAAGGAAAAAGTCAACAGAAGCATTCATCTCTCTGCTTCTTGACTGAGGATACAGTGTTGCCACCAGGGCTTTCCCACCAGAATGGATTTTACCCTTGAAATGTAAGCTAATAAGAGGCTGGGCGGTGGTGGCACACGCCTTTAATCCCAGCACTCGGGAGGCAGAGGCAGCGGATCTTTGTGAGTTCGAGACCAGCCTGATCTACAAGAGCTAGTTCCAGGACAGGCTCCAAAGCCACAGAGAAACCCTGTCTCGAAGAACCAAAAAAAAAAAAAAGAAAAGAAATCCTTTTTTGTGGTTTCCCATCACTATCTTGACCCCTTTGTTCATATAATCTCTCCTCCCTCTCTTCAACTGGACTCCAGGAGCTTTGCCCAGAGCTTAGCTGTGGAGCTCCACATCTGCTTCCATCAGTTACTGCATGAAGGATCTATGGTGACAATTAGTGTTATCATCCAATCACCCATAAGGCTGCACTCCTGGGTCCTAAAGGCAGCTGCATGTGGGCAGACCCTTGGGGGCGTGACCCACGTACAAGCATGAGCAGCTACCTCCACCCCTGCACATGTGCAAGGAATGGGTTGCCCGCCACCTTCGTCATCAGCGTCTGATGTACCTAGGCAAGTCACCCTGATGCGCTTGTGCAAGGCAACCTTTAAAAGGCAGAGGTGCCATCTTCCTGGTCTCTCTTCCTGCACTCTCCAGTTTCCTTGGATCCGAGCAGCACCCCCTGCCCCTGCTAATAAACGCCAAGTGGGTTCGTTTGTTTCTCTTTCTGTGTCCCTTTCCCACCCATGCCAAAAAGCATAAAAATTAGGGTAGTCATCAATCTGATTACAGAAGAAGGCCAGGTCAGGTACCCTCTCCACTATTGCTAGAAGTCTTAGGTGGGGTCATCCTTGTGGATTCCTGGGAGTTTCCCTAGGACCCAAGCTAGTGGGAGCTCACTGACTCTGACAGAATTAGGTTCTCTGAAGGTGGATGACAGTTCTGTGGCTTGGGAAGTCTGTAGACTCACTGACAATTGGACCATGATTTATCCCCAGTGCATGAACTGGCTTTTTGGAGCCTATTCCTTATGGAGGGATACCGTGCTCAGCCTCAATCCAGGGGGGAGGGGCTTGGTCCTAACTGAACTTGATATGCCAGACTTTGTTGATACCCCATGGGAGGCCTTACCCTTTCTGAAGAGTGAATGGGGTGGGGGGGTTGGTGAGGGGAAGGAGGGGGCAGCAGGAGGAGGGGAGGGAGAACTGTGGTTGGCATATAAAATGAAAAAACAAACTTTTAAATAAAAAAAATTAAAAAAAAACCCTTTCTTCCTTAAATTGCATTTGTTAGGCATTTTGTCACAGCGGTGAGAAAAGTGAGAGGAACAGAGCAGTCTCTGTGTGAGTTGGTGACTTGGCTCCTCAGTTGCATTAATAACCAGACAAGGGAGCCCATCCTATGGAACAGTCAGCGTCTAAGACATGAGTGTTGGGTTGAAAGAAAGGCCTTGATTCAGTAAACATAAAATAAAGAAGAATCATTACAAACAGGCTGAAGAGTTGAGATACAGGGAGTAGTAATGAGGGAGAGCTGAAGGCTGGCAAAGGGAAGAACACTCTTGTGCTTTGGGGCAGTACATAGAGATTTTAAGGGTATTTTCTCATTCTCTCATGATCTGGTGTCTCTGAGTTGATGACTACCTGCCTCCAGATGCACTGGGTAAGTCTAGGTCAACATAACTCGGTATAATTGTTCTGGACAAAGCATATCTCAAATGGTTACCATGTCGACATGCAGAGGTGAGAAAATTATGACTTAATTGTTAAGATAGCAGAGGAAGCCAACATGATATGAAGACAAGGATACTAAACTTTTTCATATGCCCTAGTCACCCCAGATGTCCTTGGCCTAAATGGGAAGTCATTGTTTTCATCTAAAGCAACCTTTGAGTCTTGAAAAGTAATTCCAGTGGCTGTTAGCATTACCCACAAGGCAGTTACCTAGTACACTAATAGGAAACTAAAGATCATGATTTGGTGAAGCTAAATGTTTTATTATGTCTTTCTTTCATAGCACCATGGTTGAAAAATTCTTTGTGAAGGGGCTGTGACTATGCTTTTGATAGACATTTGGCATACACCTCGATTCTGGAGTCTTAGCGGGGGCATTCTTGGGAGAAGGATTCCCTTGGATACAGCTATAAGAAGACCCATGAAGTACCTAAAAGAAGCTAATCTTCAGAGACCCACTGAACCTGGTCCCATTATCTAAGGCATTTCTCTACTCTTCTGATGTAGAGAAGACCCTTGGTCTTCCGACTCCTTTTCCTCCTCTTGTTTGAAGTCTTTCCTCCCTCTCTCCTTTCCTGAATTCTTGCCCTCTTGGTGCCATCTTAGAATGGAGCTAAGATTATTCCACACCAGCTTTTCCTTAAAACTTGCTTGGACCAAAAAAAAAAAAAATTACTTACTCACATATCCTTGACCAGAGAAACTCTACAAGTGTAAGAAACTTCCACTCAATCCTAACTCCCTTCTGCTTCATCCATGTTCTGCTTGGTCACCTTGAGCTTTACTCTTTGATTAGTCAAGGAAGAGTCAGATTCCAGAAAAAGTGGCCGCCCCACCACCCAATCCCTGACCTGTTTCTCACTGCAGAGAACATCATAAATTCCTCTGGGTGGCCCTGCGATAGACTCTCACCATCACTAGACTAGGGAGGAGAAGCAGACACGTCCTCGCCTAACTCTGTGAGTGAAAAGTTCTCACAGTTCACCACTATATTTCCCAAAGAATACATATTCAACAGTCTTCTCTCCTCTCCACTGGCCCTTTTGATAGCTTGCATGTGGGTGAGACATCTAACCAGCTTTTGATCATCTACTTTGAACTCCTAGGTATGGTTTATCTAGCACCTCCTTTGAAATGTGATATCCATTGTCTCCTGAAGCCTTGGCAAGTAGTTCTATATTCACAGCCTGTTAAATATGCAAATGAATCTCCTCCCAGAATCCTCAAGAGCATTGCTAAAATCGCTTCCCACTTCAAACCTTCTTTTCACCTTAGAGATCACAGGACTAGCTCAGGAATGTTCCTTGTAAATACTTCAGAAGAATGTTGGCATTAAAGGGACCTTAGAAATCATCCATTTCAATTTCTTCCCTTTGTACAGAGGATGATCTAGATCCCAGAAAGTTTGATAAAGTCAAGTGCCCCAGTTCTCAGTGAAAGAGTTGGAAGACAAGAAATGGGCTGTTCTGCCTCGCTGCCTCAACCACCACTCAGTGTCTTAGGAAAGAGACAGTTTCTGTACCAGAAATTTTGCAAAAAGCAAGGGAGAATAAAATGTCCCTAACTTTTTTTTAAGGTGGAACAAAACTCATCTTTGAAAACAAAAACAGTGAAGAAAATATGAGCAGTGTGCTTTCCTAAGATGCTCGGTGCCAGAATTCTCTGAGACACTTTGTTTGATGGACTCATATATGGTATTTTTTAATATTTCAAAATTACTTGGCAGTAATTCCTTGGAAGAGAATGTTCCATGACTCAGTAGCATTAGGTTGGAAGGTCGTCCATGAGATTAAAGACTCAAGTGAGAGAGCATGTGTTTTTACTAAGAGAGATGGATTGTTCTTGGGCTCCTATTAGATACCACACCTCACACTGCACAGAGGGAAAAGTTGTGAGTATTCTCTGCTCCTGGGAGCCATGACATCAGGGAGGATATGCAAGAAAGAGCAGAGATACTAGTCCAAAGTCTCAGACTTGGATTTGACTATCAACTCCATCTTGACAGAGATAAAACTTTGTAGCCCAGGATTCTGAATCTGTATTGATCTACAGGTTTCCCTCTGTTCTGAGGCATAAGAGCCACCAATTCTAATGTGGGGTCACTCACGAGACTAATTTAGGCCCTTGGGCTATAAATATTTTTCACACAAGGTCATGACCTCGGACCTAAAAGAGCTCATTCAAATAGCAGTGAGCATCAGATTTAATACATCAAATAGTCTCTCCTACCTTTCATTTCTAGATTGTTCTCTTAGTGAGTTTTTCACTGGGCTTTTACAAAGCAGGTAATATGTGAAGGGTGAAAGGACCCAACCAATCCTGCCTAGAAGGATAGATAATGAAAAACTGCAGAATGTGACAAACAGGTTTGACCAACAGGTTCTTCCTTTCCCAGCTGGGCAGGAGGATAGCAATTATCAGAAACAGTTGCAGTCTTCTAGCCAGATGGTTATCAGAACCGGTGGTTACCAGAACCAGTAGCAGCAAATGATTATCTATTGAATTATAAACTGAGTCATGGGGGGAGGGATAGGCAGGATGTCGGGTATCACGTAGTCAGCAGGAAATCAAGTAGCCTGCTTAATGTCATGTACTCAGGGATGGGCTGAACTATGCTAATTTCATTCTGGGTTGAACTCTGGCTTGTATGTTTGGACCAATCCCAATTGTTCTCGTATCGCATATTATAATTCATGAAAAAGTTGTGATTTTTGTCTATAAAAGCTTGCTTGCCTGGATACTCGGGGCGCTTAGCTATCCCTAAGCTTTGCGCCCGATTGCATTCGTGAAATAAACCACCTCATGCGTTTGCATCTGCTGGCCTGGTTATTGAGTCTGGGGGCTCCTTGGCGTTAAGACCACTTTTGAGGTCTTTCAAAGGGGACCCAAGAACATGTAAATTGATAAGACAGAACCTGATCTTAAGGAGTAAATGTAAAGGGACATCATAATTAATACATCTACAGAAGTAGTTCTGGTGATAGTAAACTAGTTCCTTAAATATCTGTGAGGCACAGGGCAGTTAGGGAGGAAGGCAAGTCCTGTCTTGGTTGTTAAAGTAGCCAAGTTCCATCATGAGCACCATACTTTCTCCTCCAGAACCCTCACCTCCAAAACCACAGTCTCCTCAGATGTGAAGAAGGCCCAGAAGATGTTGTAAGGATTGAATCCACTGATATTTTAATGTTAGCTCTGTCATACTCCATGTAGCCAGGCCCTGGCTGGCTCTCATGAGCAGAGAGGAGAGTGGTGGGATATGTGCTTGCAAATATGAGCTCCAAAGGTGCTCAATCTTTTTTAGATCACTGGCTTCATTACCCTCTCATTTCAGTTATGACATGCATTATTTTCTCCTTCCTCTCAGGAGCCAGCTGGTCTTCCAGCTCCATCTGCTTGCTGTGATCCTTGTCCATCCCAGCCACATAACAGATTTCTACACACAACACACAGACTGACCATGCCTCACTCCTCTGCTCTGAGCTGTGTCAGCACCCTGAGCCCAGGGCTGGCATCAGGACCCCAGGAAAGTGCCTGTGGTAGCTCCCTTTTGCAGATTACCTTGGACTATTGGTTACCATTTGGTGGTGTTTGTGCCATTGTTGTTTCTTGTGGTACTGGGGACTTAACTCTGAGCTTTGTTTATGCTAAGTGAGCAGTCTTCCACTTAGCTACATCCCCAGCCAGTGAGACCTGACTAATATAGCCTTGTTTCAGAGGTCTTTCAGTCTGGATAATGAATCATTGTATGGGCTATTGACAATCCTCCCTAACAGCCCCAGAGACTTGAAATGATAACCGTTTCCTGGCCTTAGGGATTTGAGGTCTGGATGGTAGTTCTTGTGGTTTGGTCCCAAACTGACTGGTCGGATATTTAGATTCCCGATGTGACTGGACTGCCGGTAGCTGGTCTGGAATGGCCTCACTCGTCGACAGTTGGCATATGGGGTGACAGAGCTCCTGGGCCCTGTGTCTTTCATTCCCCTATAGCCTTATTTGGTTTACTATCTGAGGTACCTGGCAGGCCTGTGAGGTCTCTTGAGGTCTGGAATTGAAACTGGTAATAGCATCACTTTGGCAACATTTTCTGAGCAAACCAGGACACAAGGCAGTCCAGAGTCAAAGGGTGGGGAAAAATTTGTTATTTAATAGGAAAATGTGTGAAATCCCATTATAAGGGCAGGGATAGAGAGGTGGGAAAAATACAGCCATATTTGCTATCCATCTTCCCGGGACCCAGAAATAGGAGTTTCACAAACTGATAAATACAAACTTGAAATTATCTGGAAAATTAAAAAATGGCCTAAGCCTCCTGAAACTGTATCCTCACCCATGAGATGGGGGAGAGACATCACACCAAACTCTTGTACTTGGTGACAGTAGGGTATGTGCAAAGGCCTGGACTTCCAGAGAACACTGAGTGGTTCTGTTGGACAAGGAATGGCATGTCAGGAGGAGCCCGCGCAGGGAACAACACTCAGTGCTGAGATCTAAGGCATACAACCACTCAACCTTCCAGAGCACCTGTTCCTGACAGCTGGAAAGACAAATACAACTTTTGCCTCCAGAAACTTGATGGGGAAAGGTTTCAGCCTATCAGGCTAATAGCCCCGCCCCGCCATTAGCCATTAGCTAATTATTCCGCCCCCTCATTAGCCATTATCTAATTATTCAGGGTTGGAGGATCAGGTCCCAGTTAGGTATAAAAGGTTGGGTCCGCTTGGGAAAGCTCTCTCTCTCTCTCTGCGGAACGTGGTTGATACACACGCAGGATCCAGGGTCTGGTATTGTATTCTTTACCCTTAATAGAAACTTTTATATGAGTTGTACTGGAAAATAAGATCGATAGCTAATTTAATGTCCTCACTTCTAAATACTTACAGGATTACACAGTTCATGACTTCAGACCCCACACCTACTCTCATACCTGCACATTCATGTGGCCCACTGTGCACAGTGGGAAAATGAAAGGCAGGATAACAGTCTCCTAAAGTATATGTGCTTACATACTAGTTCCTCAAGCCTATAAATATTCTTATAAGAAAAAGACAAAAGAAGATACGACCCTAAGATGGGAAGCCTCTGTTACTCCTATATAAGATGGGAGACAAACGGAAATAAAGGTGCTAAAAAGCTGACTATAAAGTAGAAAAATTATTCTGGATTATCTGAGAGGATCAAGTGCAATCACAAGTCATTAAATGTAAAATAGGGAGGGCAAAAAGATTGTAGATTCTGACCAACATTTAAGAGGTTAAAGCAGGGGGATTGTAGCAAGTTCAAGGCCAGGCTGAATTACAGAATGAGCTCTAGGCCAGCTTGTGCAACATCGTAATATCTTCTCTATCAAAAAAAATTTTTTTTCTACTGCTAGATTTGAAGATGGAGGAAGAAACCAAGAACCTTGACAGAAAGCAGTCTGTAGACATCTGAGAGGGAAATAAAATCAATCGTCCCCATGAGCAAGGGAGCACAGCCCAGCCTACATCTGGCTTTAGCCTAGCGGGAACTGTTTCAGGCTTCTGACTTCCAGAACAGTAATATTTTCTGTTTGTCAGCCGGGCAGTGGTGGCGCATGCCTTTAATCCCAGCAATCGGGAGGCAGAGGCAGGCGGATCTCTGTGAGTTTGAGACCAGCCTGGTCTACAAGAGCTAGTTCCAGGACAGGCTCCAATGCTACAGAGAAACCCTGTCTCAAAAAACCAATAATAATAATAATAATAATAAAAACTGTCACTAAATCTTTGGCAATTTCTTATTGCAGGGGAACAGAAAATAGTATAGTGCCTAAGTCACCAGTGTCTCCCAACATCACTGTGTCTGAGAAGGAGCAAGGAAGGGGTTCCAACAGCACACTCTGTTCACTTTGTCTGCTTACTGCAGAAGGAATTCATCATCCGCCATTCTACAGCGCCACTCCTTCTGCTCATTACTGGCAGATCCTCGGGAATGGTTGACATATGCTTATATGTAAATGTTATCATGGAGCTCCAAACACATTCTTCACACTCTCTTCCAAAGTCTGCCCCGCCTCCTTAGACACATGCAGGCAGCTGCCTCACATCACCTCCACTTGGACTGAACCTCCCTGGCTCTCTGCATTGGGTGCTACAGTGACACACTGGTCCCACTAAGACTCCTGGTCCTTGATACACCCAGGGCAAATACTGTCCATCAAGCCTCATGCACACTAGAGCTCAGCTTCCCCGCATAAGCTTCCCGTCCCCCATGGACTCATGTCTAAGAGCAAAGCCCAGTAGTGATCAGAATCTATACTCAGGGCTCTGCTGCTTCCGTCTTGTCCCTGGAAACACTACTACAGATCACGCACAAGAAGTGTCCAACCCCAGCTCCTCTAGAAGTGCTTACCAATTCCCTCCATCCTCCATGGGCTCAGGGGTTCTCAAAACCAAAAGGACCTATTTAGTATGAACTTTAAGACAGGAAGAGATAAAGCAAGTGGGGAGTGGGTCTATTTTGACTTATGTAACCTGGAAACTCACTGAGTATTGAACAACTTACTAGACATTGTCTATGATTATTGTTTATTTCTCTAAGTTCAGAGATATGTGCTTGATGGAGTAGCTGACTCTTTTCCAACTCTACATGCAAAAGGCAGCCTGTTAGGAGATTCAGGGACATGGAAGACTCCACCCTGCTGATGTGCAAACTCTGTGAGGGCTAGTTGCCCCAGGCACAGGTGTCATGTCCTAAAACTATTATGCTGTCTGTCCCCGCAGCTCCACCCTTCCCAGTCTGGAGGGACACACATGGGCCTCCTCTAGCATATGGTTTATCATCGGAGGGAGGGTCTGAAGGCAGCACCGCTCCCAGGGGCTTGGGGTTGGCAGCTGGCATCTGTCAGCAAGGCAGCATTCATTTCTAAAGCAGCATAAGAAGAATTAAACTTGGAATTCCATCATTTCATATAAAACAAGAATGAAAATAAAAGTGGTTCCAAGTTATTTTATTCTGAATTATTTTTAATGCCAATGACAACAAAAGAGCTTTTCCACATGAGTCATTTTACAAAACAGAAAACATGACTTCCTGAAATGGTATTTTACAGAGCCTAAAGGAAACCAGAATTTGATGTGAGAAAAAAAAGATGGAGTGAAGCTGGCTCTGTTCTCTAGGACGAGGAATCTCTTCCTTCTTTTCTTCCCTTCTTCTTTCCTTCTTTCCTTTCTTCCTTCCTTTCCTTCCTTTCCTCTTAACTTCCTTCCCTCCCGCCCTCCTTCTTTCCTTCCTTCCTCTCTTCCTTCCTTCGACTTCCCCTTCCCTTTCCCTCTCCAGACCTCTTATCTTCCCCTCTTCTCACAGTCTGGAATTTTCTCCTGGCTCTGTTCTCTAGCCCCTCCTTTTCTTTCTTAAGTTTCTTCCCAACTGCTCACCTGTTACTCTTCTCCCCTGGCCACCCTATTTTCTACAGCCCGCTCCCTGTTGCACACCCTCAGAGAACATGTACTTTTCCTTCAGAGCACATCTGAAAGGTGATGACTTCTCTGTGTTTCTACACCACATGCTTAGGATTTGAGCAGCGTAGACCCACAGGGCCCTGCTGTAGAGGAGCTCCCCGACTCCTCTGCCCATCGCGATGTTACACCAGAGAATAGAGTGACAGAAAACACAGCCTCTGGGTAAGAAGCATGAAGACACAAGGCAAATCCTGCTCGGACATTGATGTAGCACCTGAATGAGCGTCTCTACTACAAAATGACCATACGGTTCATCCCTGTCCCCTGCCAGTGCCACCACTGACCATTTATTAGCTGCTCAATAAACAGTGACTGACTGTTAATACTGATTATCAACACATCAGGACCTGGAATCACCCAGGAGGCAAACATCTCAACACAGCTGTGAGAGATTTTTCTAAATTGGTTAAAACTGAAGTGGGAAACAACCAAAATGTGGCAACGCTATTCCATGGGCCACATTTAGTACTTGAGTGAAAAGGAAAAAGCAAGAATTTGAAAGACACCAGCCTTCAACTCTCCATGCTTTCCAACTGTGGATGGGATATGACTGCCCACCTCACACTGCTGCAGCCGGCACGTCTCTTCCATGATGGGCTTCCCTGCAGCCCACGAGTCAGAGAAGTCTCCTTCTTTAAATTGTTTATGCCAGGCATTTTGTCAGGGCAATAAGACAACTAAATAGTACACCGAGTCACTAAATGGACATGTGGCATGTAGCTTACCTCCTCTGGTTAACTCTTCCCATGACAGGTTTAAAGTCGGATCCACAATGTCTGAAAGGCAGACTTTCAGCTGTTCTCACTTCTGCTCCTGCCACGCATTTGACAGTTTTCGCCTTGGGTTGGATCCCAAGGTGACTCAGAATCTGCCACCCTCAGGCTCAACTCCACCCTGCTGAATGACTGTGATGCCCATCTCCTTGAAGAAATTGTCCATTGGCTGCATGGGCTCTGCAAAGCACCTCCATCCTGCCAGGCAGTCCTTTCTCACTGACTTCCTCGGCACTGGCCCTCTGGGCTTTAGTCTCCATTCTTCTGCCCACAGACAGCCATGTCAAATGAGAAAACACTGCTCAGTTGCCATCCAGATGGGGCTCATTTGTTTACTTATTTAGCAAGGGCTTCTAAGTTCCAGCAACTATTTTGGATGCTTTATAAATAGTAATTCAGTTAAGGCTGCTGACTCACCCAGCTGAGGTGTCAAGACCAGCTGCAGGCATAATTCTAGACACCTGCCCAAGAAATGGTGGCGTGAAATGCTGGTATCCTGCTGACCTGGCCACCTGTCAGTCTCTTCCAGAACCACTTCTCTGAGGTGTAGCCATTGCTGTAAACACAGCTGAACTCTTAAAGCCAGAATATAATCTTCCAGCAGCACTGTCTAGTCTAGAGACCCATTCTATCCATCCCATGTGGGTTGACCCTCCTTGGACCACCAGCCAAAAAAAATTCCATAGCAAATATTTCTCCTCCTGCCTGTTCCTCCATATCTGGTCCAGTCAACCTCCTAACTTGATCGTACTCATTGGCATGGCATGGCCCAGTAAACCTGTCTACTGTTATTTCTCCCAATCAATCACAAGTTCTCTGTTCCCATGTCTATACTGTCTTTCTATCCCTTAGCATATGAACAATGGTGAAGGCCTGCAGCTTGTCTCCTTCCTGGTTCCATGTCTTCACATACAAATCATGTCCTTCAAATATCTTCTGAATGATGACATGGAAAATTAAAGTCACATCCTGTTTCTCTGGGTCAAATTCAGTGGTTTCAAGGTAAGGCACTGAACTGTTCCCCGAGAGGCCCCACCCTGTGATGCTTGTCTCTCCACACCTATGTACTATAGGCATTCTTGAAGACTTCCTTTAGAAACATTGAGACAGATACTCAGGGATGGTAGAAAATTGATCACAAGTTGAGAGATGGTGTGGGGGATGCTTGACAGTCATTCTGGATAGATCAGTTCCTTCACTTCTGCTGTGACAAAATGCCCTGTCAGCACAGTTTAAGGTAGAAAAGGCTCACCTTTGCCATAGTTCCAGAAGGTTAGAGTCTGTCGTGGCAAGGAAGGCATGGTGGCAGGAGCATGAGAGCAACTCTCTGCATCAAATCAAACAAGAAGTGGGATGAGACTATGAAACCTCAAATTCCCACCCCAAGTGGCATACTTCCTCCAGCAAAGTCTACCTCCTAATGTGTCCATCACCTTCCCAAAGAGCAACTATGGACCAAGTTTTCAAACCTATGAGCCTATGGAGGACGTTTCATATTTAAGGCACAATACCATTCAAGTAGAATGTCGAAAGTAAGAGTGTACCTTGCTCTTCTTCCTCAGTCTACCATGACCATTTGGGAACTAGCTCTTAGACTGTCATGCATATTGCATCACCAAGAGAGCTCATTCAGAATGCAATGCTCTCTGCACTTAAGAGGTAGGTGCTAATCTTTGCTGTGGGTGGGGCCATGGAGGATTGTTTCTAGAAGTATTTCAACTTAATATGGAAAAAATCTGTCAAACTAACACACAAGGAGGTTCACTGCCCTCCCATCTCTTTCCTGGCTTCTGAAAATAGCCCTTGGTCTGCACAGATTGTATTCTCCTTTCTCTCTCATTGGCCAACCACCCCGGAGATGGTGTAAGCAGCTAAAAGTGTGAGCACTGAATAGTCTTTGGGATTTTGAACCTACTGGGTGGATTCACTTCGTTTTTTTTTTTTTTTATTTCTCAGTTCCCCCCGTTTGTATAATGGAATGATGCCAAGTTGTGTCACAGAGGTATCTGAAGGACATAGGACATATCAAATGAAACCCTTCTCCTGCTGGCCACATCAGGGATAGCCAATGTTAACTATGAGCAAACACAGGGAGTTGATTGTAAACACCCTTCTGTAAGTCAACCCCTTGTGTGCAACTCTGTGCTTTCATTTAGGAAACAAACTGTCCTCTTATTTTCTCTTTCCCCTCATAACAATTCCTTGAGAGCAGAGAGCACGCTGTGCTTATCCTCCCAGCATCCAGCACTGGTCACAATAACTACGAGAAGATCAGAGAAGGTTTGCAATGACTGCTGGTGTTCAGCTCTGGGATTCCATTCATATCCTGGCACAGAGGGACAATGAATTATCGGAAGCTGTTCAGTCCACTGACTTAGGAGGGAGATAAGGAGGGGGGAATAAGTTTCAGTATCTTGATTTATGTGCCCAAGCAATGAATGAAATCATGCTTGAAATAGTATCTGTAGCAAAATTTTAAGCATCTCTGTGTTTGAAAAAAAAAGAGGTAAAAGGAGATTGACAGCTAAATGAAATGAAAATACCATCCTCTTAGGCAGAGGTGTTGAATGGCAATTGCTCCACGAACATATTTATGGGGGAAATGGGAGAATTGGGAGTTTAGAACAATTTTGAGTAGGCGAATGTTGGAGAGAGGATAAAAAGCTTTCACAGGTGCAGAAGGTGATCAGCATCCCAGAGAGGAGGAATCATCCCTATCTGGTGAATTGTTTCAAACAATAAAAGAGTTGGGTAAATTTATCCCCCAATGCAAAGCTTGCTATAATGATACACGCATCATTATATGGATTCTACTGTGGCACCTGAGTATGACAGTTTGACATAGTTTGCACAGACCATGAAAGACAGGAATTGTAAGCAATTTCCTCTTTGTCTTTACCAGCTCACCAAATAATCTGAAGCTGTAAACTCTGTTAAGAGCCACCTCCATGGAATAAAGGGCAAATCACACGGCTTGGAGTCAGGAGGTGTCAGCTCCAGCTGGAGCCCCCCGTTTGTTCTGCATACTAACAAATTACTTCTCTGCAGCTGGAGCTTGCTTATATGTAAAATTAAGAATAATGTCTGTATCACAAGTCAGGTTTTGACATTGAATGAGGTCGTGAGTGTCAAGCTTTGGGGAAGCATGAAGCGTGGTAAATCTGTAATGGAATCCCACCTCAGCCCTGAATGCAAAACAATGGTAATCTCAGGGCCTCTGTAAATTCAAGCTGGATGCTTCCCTGGCCTTGGAGTGTGACCTAGATTTCAGTGAGGCTTCATCACTCCAGCTGGTTTTTTTAGCTTCAGTGATGTTGGCTTCCTAAGAAAGCTATCAACCCCATAGTGTCTGCTGCATATTATGATGGAAGGTGCATTATATAGACCATGTACTAACCATTTCAATTATCACTCACTTCAATCCCGAAGTAGACATTTTCTTTTTATCTCATTTCACATTAAATCCTGTAATGAGTCTTCCTTCCTTCTGCTGAACTTGTTTTTTCTCCGATCTCCACTAAAATGAAATTGTTCCTACCATGAGGGCACTAAGGTCCTCCAGACAAAGGGAATCAAAAAGAAAGAGAGGATTTAAGGAACTGATTCATTAAAAGGCTGAAAGTCAAAGACCCCTGAACTGTACAGTCAGCCTAATAGGAAGAGTCCAAGGCACAGCTCCTGTCTGAATCCAAGGTCCTAAGAACCAAGGGAGCTCATGGTAAAGGAGTTGGCAACTCTGAGACCAGATAAGAGCTAATACGTCAATCCCTCTCATCTCAGACTGAAGCTGAAACACACTGATATCCCAAGTCAAGCAAGCAAAGCAAAAGCATTTCTTCCTACTCAGTGCTTCTATTCTATTCTATTCTTGTGTTGAAGAGACTGGATGAGCCCAATCAGCCAGACAATAAGTATAAACCTCACTACAGAATGCCATCACAGACACACAAGAATAACTTTTGACCAAGTATCTGGGAGCCCCATAATAGACCACGATGACACATAAAACAGCAGTAAGGGTCCACAAGTGCCTGTCCCTCCCTCCACATTTAAGCGTGATGGTGCTCCTCACTTTTCCCTTGAAGGCTGTGGATAAAGAGAGTAAATATGGGAGAACGATGATGGTTTGGGAGCTCTGTCAAGGGACAGAAGGCACAGGTGGATGTGAATACGAAAGAAGAAAAGCTAAGAATGCTAGGAACAAAATTAGCTTCCCAGACTTTCTGAAGTTTGACCAAATCTGTCTCTCACGCATGGCACATTTTATTTTTCCATTATCCATCTGATGCCTTGCTTACATATTCACGTACCAGGCAGCATTGACTGAGGGGACTATACTGGGTACAGAGACCAGGGATCAACTCAAGGATGGACCTTGTCCACAGGGTACCCCTATAAACTTACCCAGGTTTATAAACTCCTTTGGTGCAATATGTGCATGATGTCCTAGAATTGCTGCTAATTTGGAAGTTACAACATTGCTTGTTTCCAGACCACCACCATCAATGACTCTAAAATGTAGAGCCACATAAACAGAGAACTCGTGACACATCTCCAGGGTTATCATGTCATTGTAGCATTGATAAGGATCAGAACCAAGACTAAAATTTGTTTATGCTTTGTAGCCCTAATCCTGCTTATGTCACATAAATCAGCACAATAATGAAACCCATCTCACAGATACATACTGTATTAACTACACTTACATTACTGTAGCCAAATATAGGATAGAAGTGACTAAGGGAGAAGAGTATATGTTGGTTCAAGGCATTAGGGAATATCAGTCCATCATGGTGGGGAAGGTGTGTCAGAGATTACGGTGGTGGAGATGTATATTACACATCTTGATAGCTTAGGAAGCAGTGAGTTAGGACCAGAATTAGAAGTCAAGATCACTTTTAAGGCATGACCACAAGGACCCACTACCTTTTCTTTGGTATGTATCTTAATAAAACTTATACTATGTCATTTTCCTGCTTCCCCTTCCCACTCCAATCCTTCCCATGTTTCCCTTTCTCCCTTTCAAGTCAATGGCCTCCTTTTCTTTGATTATCATTGTCACCTATCATGAGAGAAATACACAAATGTATAAACACAACCAGCTGAGTCTACTTTTATTGTTTCTGTGTATAGGGTTTTGGAGCTGATCTCCCTGTATTAGATAAGCAGCTCGGGGCTCATCCCTGAGAGAGGCTAGTTCCCCTTCTTCCAGTAGTTGTTAGTTGCATATAGTTCTTTGTCTAGGGGTAGGGCCCTATGAAATTCCCTCCCTTCCACCTTAGCAGGTCCATTATCCATGGAATATTATTATTCTTTGCATCATCTTTAGACAGCTGTTTCTGTAAGACACAGCCTCATAGCAAACTTCCTGGTTCTGTGGGTCTTACAATCTTTCTGTCTCCTCTCCTGTGATATCCCATAAGCCTTATGTGCAGGAGTAGTTAGAATATGTATTCTTTGGAGGTGGGCTTCCCATGATCTGTTGACCTCTGCACTGTGTACAACTGTGGTTTTATGCAATGGTTTCCATTTGCTGAAAGGAAAAACTTCTCCGATGAGGAGTGAGAGTTGCGTGTATAGTTTTAGAATGTAGTTGAGAACTACATTGGTCTAGTAAAGTGTTGGTAATACGTTCTTTTCTAAGATCCAAGGCCTCACTAACCCTTGGATTTTGTCCAAGTTTCTAGTACTAGGCACATTTCCCTCCTGTTGAGTAGGCTAAGTCTAAATTGGCAACTATTGGTTAACTAATACTGAGATATGAGCAGCACTACTGAACCTTTAGGGCTATCTTTCCATGCTGGTCAGGGCTGGATGATTGGCCCTTCAGTTAAGAGCACTTGCTTCTCCTGCAGGTCCCTGACATAACACTGGTGTGGTAGCTCACAATCATACATAATTCCACTTCCAAGGAATCTGATACCCTCTTCTGACTGCCATGAAGACTCATTTCCCAATTTCTGCTACACACTTCCAGACGGCTCCATACCCTCCCAAGTCAGTGCCACCAGCTAGCAAACAGGTGTCGTGAACATGAGCTTCTGGGAGACATTATAGATCTAAACCGTAACACACAATTCCTGTCTCCAGGATCTAGTCTGATGATCGCAAGGATATTTATTTGTAATGCATTTAAATCATATCGCATGCTATGACTCTTGTATAATTAGCTTCATTTAATTACCACCACTCACAAAAAAAATGAAATGAGAAACACTATTTTGAATTAAGAAAAACAAATTGAGATGGAGTCTGTGGTTTGATCAATGTTCCTAGGACAGTAAAGAGCCGGGGTGAGTTGTGAAGTCATTTCTGCCTAGCCCACTAGTGCATTCTCTAGCTACCGCATTTAGCAAGTTTTGCAAAAGAAAAAGATGTAAAGAGAACAAAATAAAAGCCAAAGTTTCCTCTCCATACTCAGTGCCTGCCCCCGGCCACTTAAAGCATATGCTCAGGTATAAGAGCCCCTTGAACTTAGGAGCCGATGATTTCAGGAAAGACAATGGAAGTCAGTTTTGGATTCTCACTCTTCTCCCACTCCATGCTGTAACTGTGTTTTCATTGTGCTTCACCTGTAAGTACTATCAATGGCTTCTTTTGCTCACCAACAGAAATGTGGGAATAAATAGCACTTCTTAGACACCTGAAAAGCCCTGAGGGCCCTCCTAAGTAGGTCAGCCATGCCAAGTCTTAAACGTCATCACAGTTGCCAAGAAGCCCCGTCTGCTTGAGCACCATTGATTCTGGATTCCCCTACAATTCTTCATTGGTCACTGGTGTGAGAGCAGACACAGGCCAGTGTCTAGACAGTTTCTTGTGGAAGCTGGGGGGTCACTTACAGCAGTTCCAGCAATGAGCTCCCCTTGAAATAGCTTCCCTCTACTGTTATTTGTCTCACTTGTGTCTGGAAACATTCATTCCGTGAGGGCAGAAAATGTACCATAGGTTGAGGGATTGAAAGTGGGTTTTCTACCCCAAAGCTAGACATTTTTCTGTTGTTAGAGGCAAATAAAATGTCAGTTATTATTCATACATCCCATCCTTCTTCCTCGGTCCACCCTATGCTAGAGCATTGATTCTTAGGCTATCACGAGAAGGCGTTGTCTTACATTCAAAGCCCTGAAATTAACACTGATTGTCATCACCATTCTCAGGTATCCAGGAATGTGCATTTTCAACAGGTGACCCAGTTAGCCTGGAACTGTCAGTCAGTACGGCTTACAGGGAGGTTAAGACAATTAAGCCTGGATTTACCAGAAAATAAGAGTCTAAAAGAGTATGGCTGAGTATTTGAGTAGCAATGAGATCCTAGGAAGGCCACAGTGAGGAAAAACTGGGACACTATAAAAAGATGACACTGAGCTGTCTGTTTTGCATCTTACCTGAGTAATTGCTCCACTTCACAATCTAATGGTGTCATCTCCCTAGGTCTTGATAAAGCCCTGTGTCCCGAAGAGTCCTCCTAGTGGCTGAAAGGACAACAGCTCAAATCTCTCAATGTCAAACATATATAGAATATAATTCTCCTAAAATTAATTCTTTCATGTTGCTTACACATGGACTCTCAGGGGGTCCTGTGCTGCGTCAGGCCTCAGTACTAGTTGGGTACTCAGTGGCAGTTGCTCAATGGTCCAGCTGTGGACATTGTACTATGAAGTGGGAGTGGAGTGGGTGCAGCACAAAGACCATGCAGACTGTGGATGAAGTCAGAGCTATGTCTACAGAGAGGGACAAGACCAAATAATGCAAAGACAATAGGGCTCATGTTTCCTGCAGACTCCAGAGTGAGCAACTCTCTTAGTCCATCTACTGTCTTCTTTTACTGTTCTTATTTGTGATGGTCAATCTTCACGGTTCCTTGGCTGAATATAGAATCATGTAGGAGACACACAGATCTTTAGGAATGTCTACAGAGGCATCTCTGAAGAGGTTTAACTAAGGAGGGAAGACCCACCTTGAACATGGGTGGAACTATCCCATAGGTTAGGGAAGGAGGTTGAATAAACAAGAAGGAAGAAATTCTCCTGAGTGCTGATGTTCTCTTCTTTCTGCTTCCTGGTCTGCCCAAATGTAAATAAGTTTCCATCACAGCAGCTCCAAGTATCTCATGCTGTCCTGCTTTTCCCGCCATCATACTATCATGGTTTTCCCTCAATTGAGAGCTGAGATACATCACTCATTCCTTAAATTGATTCTTATTGGGTGTTTGATCACAATGAAAGAAAAAACCATTCATCTGCTTCACCTCTGCTTTAGACAAAGTGGACTGGAGAATCCCATGACTGAAAAGTTGATCTGACTAGGCTGGGGGGAAAAAACTCCTGAGAATGTGATGCAGAAGAGAAGGCTTCATTCTACCTCTCACCCCTTGCCTCAGTCACCAGAAGTCCCAAAGACCCTTTGAGGCTAAGATTGGCTTGTAGAGAAATAGGCCCAGGGCAGGGCATTGAGTTTAGTCTGGGGAGTGATGTAGAGTAAATGCGAATCTGACTCTGAGATGTGGTGTGACCTACTCTCAACAGGTCAACAGCTGTGCATGGTACTTGAGGCTATCAAGATGTCCCATCAGTCAAGGGGTTCTGTCCAAAGGTGCTGTCTAAGGTTTAAGAATAGAATGGAATGAGTATGTTTAATCTCAAATAATGAGAAAAATAGTAAATAGAATTTGGGAATTTATATGAGTGAGCAAAACTAAAAAATATGCATGGCTATTCTTTTTACTACTGTTATACTGTTTATCCCGAGCTGTTTTGAGTTGAATCATAGGGTTCAGGTATACCAGTCTAGGATGGGGGCCTAGAAAGGCTCCACCTCTCCTCCACTGATAGCAAACCTGAGGAAGGTGATGAATATGCCAAGAAAATCAGGCAGGCTTCTGGTTGAAACTCTAGACTATCTCACTGTGTTCTTCTGAGTGCTATTTAAACACATGATAGGTGCAAGCCATGGAAACTCTGAGCACCACAGTTCCAAGGTGGTTCCACCTCAATCTTCCCATTGCACAACACATGGCCATGATCTACATGTATTCCTCAGAAGCCTGAGATGATTAATTTAAAAGTGCATTTGAAATAACAGTTGTTCCATGAGGATTAAAATGTGGGATGGAACTGGAGTCTTAGTCATCAACATAAAAGCTCTTTCACTATCGGAATATTAAATTGGTACTCCAGAGTGGCAAGCCTACAGGTCTGGGTTAGTTTGCTGTGTCTCCAATGGATAGGTACCACAGATCATGTGGTTTTCATGAAGAGAAATGTATTCTAGAGGTATGGGTCCAAAACGAAGGTGTTGTCAAGGCCATGGGATTCCTGAAGTATCTAGAAGGGTATTTTGTGGCCCCATCCATCATTCAGCAGATATTTGTGACAGCTTCTCCCCAGTCTATACCTCCATCTTCACAGCTTTATAAGACTCACATAGATCTGTCTCTCCTCATTCTATAAACCAAATTGCCTAAAAACCACTTTGCTCCCCTCATCTCCTCTTTTATGATATCTACAAAGATTTATTTTTGTAAGACCGCATTTAATGTACTCAGCCTTAGGACTTGAGCACATCTCTTTGGAAGACACAATTCAATGCCTAACAGGCTCCAAAGCCAAAGTGCCACCAGCAAATCCGGCCTTTAATTATACTCAACTTTTGTCGTTCTCCTTTTCTCCCATCAACACCATCAGAATCATTATCAAGCTGTTTTTACACATTCTCACCCTTATTGCTCCCATTGTTAGAATGTGCTAGACGTGAGCACAGCCAAATAAAACAGCAGTCTTGCAAGCCCCACAGCCTCCCACCCCATTCTCCAGAACTGCTGATACTTTCCAGGTGAAATTCTGTTACCCATTTCCAACAGTCCTATAATGGGAACCCTCCACCGTCCCCAACCGTGATTAGAGGAAATGCACCATCCATATTGAGCAGTCTCTCAGGACAAGGGTTGTGCCTTCATCTGAGACCTAGCATCAACCATATGACAGCTTAATAGTCAAACTATTTGGCATAAATCGGAAAGTCTATTTAACTCTTTCTTTTTCTTTTCTCCATCTGCTAACTTGCATGGCTGGCTGGGAAAGAGAGCAGAACAGATTGTGAACAGCAGAGAGAGCCTCAGCCTGGCGGAACGTGTGCCATTCTGTGTTAACTTGCCCTGAGCACCAGAGATGCACCTAGGGCTGATCTTCAGGGCAGATTTGTGGAGAGACAATACCCCATATCCATGGAGCACTTCATTCAAGACCATTTACAGTTCTTTCCTTAAAGTGCCTACAGTTCTTTCCTTAAAGTGCCTACAATTCTTTCCACACTTTAATTCAAAAACAACAACAACAACAAAAAAAAAAAAAAACCAACCCTTTTCTTGGTACCCATTTCCCTTTGTGTGCTATTTGATGAACCATCTGTAAAATTTTTAAATTTAATTTTTATTTTTTATCGAGCATTGAAGTATTGTGTTTCATTACATTTTCAAACATTATGTTTGGTGAATCATAAATCATCTTCCTCTCCTTTTCTGCCCCTATTCATTCTCTTCCCCCCTCTTATTCTTGTACCCCAGGAGGCTCCTTCCCAGCTTCAGGTCACATGAGTTCAATTGCCCTACCTCCACCCCCAAAACAACCCTGTCGTGATACCTGTTCTAATCCCATGACCTATATTCACTCTAAAACACATACACATATTTCTCCCCTAGGCCTGGGGACATGGCTTGGTCATAAAAATTCCTTCTATCATAAAGACCTGAGTTCAGAAACCAAGGGAAAGGCATGTATGTCAGCATGTATCTGTAACCCCAACACTGTGTAGGGGAAGAAGCAGAGACAGATGGCTCCCTGGAGCTCATCAGCTCATTGTCAGTATAGGAGAACAGAAGAGCTCCAGGTTCACTAAGAGACTGTCTCAAATAGTAAGATGAAGAACAACCCAGAAAGAAAGGCAACATAGACTTCTGCTGTCCACACACATATATGACCTTGTATATACAACACACACACAGACACACACAGATAGAAACTGACCCAGACATGGACACGTGGAGAGAAAGAATTCATATATGAGAGAAAAGATTCAATATTTTCTTTCTGAGTCTGATCCATCCATTTGCCTACAAATTTCAGGATTTAATTTCTCTTTATAGCTGAATAAAATCCCGTTGTGTATATATATCACATTTTCATCATCTACTCATCTTTTGATGGACATCTAGGCTAATTACATTTCCTGGCTATTATGTATGGTGAAGCAATAAACATAGATTGCAAATACATGATAGAATGTAAAGTTCTTTGGGTATACACCCAGGAATGGCAAAGGTAAGTTATATGGTCGTTCTCTTTTAATTTTTCACTGGAATTTCTTAGTGCATTGTTATACTATATCTAACCTTTTATTGAGAATTTCACATATGTATACAGTGTGCTTTGATTAAAAACTACCTCCATTCCTTCCCCTTCAATTTTTTCTTATTCATCATACCACTTTTCCTTCCAAAGTTCATGTTCTTTCTCTTCTCTTTAAACCCTCTAGGTTCATTTATTGCTGCCAATATGTGCATTGGTGTGGAACCATATACTGGGGCATGCGTTTTCTTTCAGGGCTGCATCCCTGAAGAAAGCTGACTTTCCCCGTCCTGGCATTGATCCATTGCCAACAGCTTCTTTACTGTGGGTGGGGCTTCATAAACCACCCAAGCCTATCACTGCCATTCATGCTGGGATTTTGACTGGTTTGGTCTTATGCAGGTCATATGCTTGCAGTCACAGCAACTCTGAGTTCATATGAGCAATGACCCTGTCATATCCATCAAATAATATTCTTTGTAGAAGTCCCCTACCCCTGACTCTTACAATCTTCTCCCTTCCTCTTCCATGATGACCCCTGAACGTTGGAGGGAAGGGATACAATACAGACTCCCCATTTAGAGCTAAGCACATCACAGTCTCTTATTATCTAAATATTGATCAGCTGTGGATCTCTGTATTGATCACCATTTATTGTAAAAAGAAGCTTCTCTGATGAGGGTTGAGAGAAACACTGATTTATAAGTATAAAGATAAGAATTTGGGGGAGTGGTTATAATACTATGCAAGTTTAGCAGAATAACACTATTGGGTTCTCCCCTAGGACCTAATATGTATTTAGCCACAGGTTTTTGGCCCAGTTAACAGTGCCAGGCATGAGTAGAACAGTATTAAATCTAATAAGAAAATGATCAGTCGCATCTATAACGTCTGTGTCACTACTGGACCAGTAGCCATATCTTATCAGACCAGTCATTACTATAATTCACAGGACTTAAAAATGTGTAAATTGCTGAATACAGTATAGTCTTTCAGTATTATCAAAGCTAGTCAATAGGGAAGAAGTTCCTGGTCAGAATCAGCTTGATTTCTACACGTCCTGACTCAGCAATCGGGTCTTCCCATTAAGTTCAAGAGGGTAACCAAGAGTAATGTCAATACCTGGTGGGGAATGGCGTGTTATGGGATCTTGCTGATCAATGACAACGCAACAAGTGTTACCCATGCCTGGCACTGGGATTGTATTAAGATTGATTCATTTCATTTTTGAGTGCCTACTTGTATGCATGAGCACCACACGGGGCCTGGTGCCCATAGAGGTCAAAAGCATCAGATTCTGTGGAACTGGAGTTACAGACAGGTGAAAATCAGTGTGCAGATGCTGGGTACTGAACCCATGTACTCTGCAAAAGCAGCAAGTATTCTTAACTGCTAAGCCATCTCCTCAGCCCCGGACACCGGGCTTTTTATTTGAAACATCCACACTGATTTTATAATGGCTGTACCGATGTACACACAAGATCATTAGCTGAGGAGCCACTTTCCTACTGATTCTTAATGGACTCCAGAATTGCAGAGTGCTCACCTTCCATGGGATCCTTGTAAAGAACTGGAGCCTCAACATCAGTTCTCAGGCCATCTGCTGACAGGAACTCAGCCCTGATGCTTCGCTTTACAATGTCTTTGCCTCCTCTCTTCAAAGATGGGAAAACGTGGCTAGAAATCTGAGCCCATTCTTGCTCAGTTCCCCACCATCTCGAGGGCCCAGATAAAATTCTTTCGAAAATGAGTGTCTTTGAGTCTCGAAAATGATATTGACGGTGGGGATGTTGTAGCCTAAAATGCAAATGAATCAAAGCATGGTGCCGGTGAGAGCTCTACACACACCAGCCTTAAAGACAGGAAAGTACCTGAGCTTCCTTTCAGCTTTATACAAGAAGAGAAAAAAAGAAAGAAAAAAGAGGGGGGAGGAGGAGTACTGTTCCTCTATTACACCACAGATCCAGGTCCATCCTGGGTATCCAATTCAGCCTCCTTCCTCTCCTTCTTTCTCTATTCTGAGCCTGTCTCCATCCCACCCACAGCCTGTTCACCACAAATGCTAACCCTGAGAGCCTACCATGGGATTCCTCAGCAACGTTCTGTGCTAGTTTTCTTTTTCTTAATCCAACTCTTCCTTCAAGACCTGAATACAGTTGATGTGAGTACAGGTGGTGTGGGGCCCTTTGCCCTGCCAATTTAGCAGTCTTGGCAAGAGTCGGGTCGCTGTGTGCAGAGGAAGTGATTTTTGCCTGCATAGTTTAAAAATACTACAGTGTTTTTTAACCTCAGGGGAAAATGTTTGGCAAACAACCCACAGAATTTTTTTTTCTTGGGGATGATGTCACATCCCTAGCCAGATTTGTCTAAACAAGGCTCTGTACAAGAAAGACAGTTAGCTCTGGTGCCTTTACCATGTAGCATTAAGAGACACTGCTGTGCCAAGAAGAGACGGGTTGAGATGCCTGCATCTGGCCTCTGTCTCAGCTCTTCTCCAGCTCACTGTGAGGTTGTTCACTCAACCTCACTAGCCCTCTGTATTCTCATGAAAATGAAAAACAACAGGCTTCAACTCTGATCAGTTCCATTCAACAACTGCTCAGTGGTTTGTTGTAATGGCATCTGAGGTGGGTCAAGATAGACAGTCACCAACCAGGACTTTACAATCAACTATGCATACACGCAAAGATTGTGGACATCTCCTGATGTTCCCTTTGCTTAGCAATTGTCGTGCACAAATGCCTGTCTGCCTGGGCTCTATGAGCTACCATTCAGTTACCATGCTTCTTCGGGCTAGGGGCTGGAGGCTGAAACACCCAAATACACACAGACAGAGAAACAGACAGCACAGACAGGGTGACAGAGAGACAGACAGAGAGGGAGACAGAGACACAGACCTCTAGTCACTGATAAGAAGCCCTTTATTCAATAGCACCATGGAGGCTTATATACCCAACAGTCAGGTGGGCCAACAGGTGAAAACCTTATCTTCTGATCCTCATGGCAACACATGCTCGTGAAGCAGAGCTGGTATACAACTTTGACACAGCTTTCAGTAACTTGAATCAGAAGTAACGATCTCTAGCAGGGAAGAGCAGCTGGAGGCCAGGACTCCAAATTGTCCCAACAAGCAATCTCTGCCTTCTGGAGTAATCCCTGGTTGGGTTTGTTTTTGAACCCAGATCTCACTCACTTCACATGCCACCTCTGCACAGATTCAAACTCAAGTCATCTTAGCTAAACCCCCACCGCACGTGTCCTGACCAACCTCTTGCTTTACCCTGTTTTACGCCTTCATTGCACTGATGTATATTTTCTATATTATGATACTGCATATGTATATGATGTATGTTTTGTGCATTTTGGGTGCCATTGGCATTTCACAAGGTTCAGCCATGGCCTGTTCCCATGCTGTGTAACAGGACCAAAGTATCTTTATCTTTCAAGCTTCACTCCAGACCTTGGAGTTAAATGAATCTGTCAATCAGGTTGTGAGAACTTGGAACTTTTGAGTGTACTTCCTCAAATTCATAGCAGAGATAAAGTGCACATCTAGAGACACTTATTATATATACCATGAATCTATGTGAAGTACCCAGAACAATTATCAACTCAACTAACGTCTAGACACTAACCCATAAGGCCCTACTGGAGAAGCTTGCTGTGAGCTCAGCAGTGAACATAGTGGGAGACAAAGGTTTTAGAGAGGTTCTCTGCCATGCTTGCTTATCGTCTCTACCCCTGGCAGCTCCAAAGGACATCAATATTGGCACAAGGCAACCACTCTAGAAAGCATGTCAGAATTGTTCTGTGTCTAAATTGCCTCGCATGGGGCCTGCAAGCTCCTGCCCTGAGCTCTTACGTTCTCTGTATGGATTCTTCTTGCCATAGGATGCCTGGCCAAGGCAGCTGAGCCAGCAACCTAGAACACCTGAAGCTGTGTGGGACATACAATATCCGCAAGACACGAGGCACGTTTAAATTTGCACTTTTCTCCTAGTAACTACTTAGCAGTCATAAAAAGTATCCAGTGGCATCCCAGAGCCAGCCAAAGTTGAGCGTATCTGAAACCCAGCAGAGGACAACTCTTAAGCTGAGCTCAGACCCAAATGTCCAGTTTGGAAGATGCTACTGTGTTATGAAAGCGAGTATAGCTAATTGGGGTGGGCTGAGAGTTTACACCGTGCATCCTGGGAACACAGGGTAAAAGATAAAAAGCAAGAACAATCAGAGAGAGTTGAGCCCTTCTCTGACTTGCGCCCAGTGTCCAATTGCCTGAGGCGCCAGTAATGAGCAGATGCTAAGCTGTAATAAATCAGGAAAGCTAGTGCTAATTAACCCAGGTTCCACACAGGACTTCTAGTATAATTTCTTTTAAAATATGTGGATTTCGATCCACTGTGGGAGGGGAGACAGCACTCTCAAAAAAATCCAGCCTGTCAAATAAGCACAACCCTCCCCCCTGCTGCTGCAGAGGACTGTCTTGTGTTTGCGGTACCAGTGCATGTGAGCTGCACCATGCAAGTGCGGCCCTTGACAGCGGCCTGAGCCCAGCTGTCTGACGGGAGCTGCACTTGGCAGGCAGCACCAGCTGCAAGCAGGAAACTGAAAACCAATAGTGTCAGGGAGTTTACTCAGAACTCTCGGTTTAACACTTGAACTCATTTTATTCCCCTCAAAAAAGAAAAAGAAAGAAAGAAAATTGCAAAACAAAACTAAGAGTAAGCCCCACCAGGGAGAAAGTGGAAGGTTAGGGTCTGCGTTTCTCCCTCCCTAGCACAGCACCGCGCTGTAGACAGAGGAACTGAATGTAGACTCAAGCTCGCAGCTGCACATGGAAATCTGTTTTTAGAGATGCAGGGGCCAGAGAGACATTCTACAGTCTACATCACAGTTCTAGACTTATTTCCCCTTCTTGTAAGTCTGCCGAACTTTAAAAGATTAAAAATATTTTTAAATACACATTAAAATATCAATTTTCATGGACACTAGGCTCACAGTAATAGTTGGAGGGGAAAACGGAAGGCTGGCCTCTTCGGACGGGTTCTACGTTTGAAGGTGAGCTTACAGTTCCACGCTTTATGGTGCTAAATTCATAACATCACACCCTGCCTTCAGAGAGGAGACGGAAAAGAGGAAGTTAAACTTAGTACTTGCCTGGGTTCCTTCAGTGGGTGGGGCTGTGTAGAATTTGAACTAGCCAGTGAGTGTGACTCCAAAGCTGCACAGCCTTGCACTTCAACCCCAACCAGCTAAAGAGGAGCCTGTTCTCTCCCTGAATAACATGCCTGGGTATTGTGCTTTTCTGAATTCTTTAGAAAGAAGTGAAAATGTAACCAACTCCCTAGCTTCAGCCATAGCACAGTCACCCTCCTCCATCCCGCATGAAGCTCTGCTGGACCACACATCCTCTGTACACAGAGAGGGCCTATTATTTGTTCAGCAGTTAGTTGAATGGTAGTCCCATCTTTTCATGATTTCAAGAGACCCAGGGAAAACCAAAGAAATGGATGTTCACTGTAAGCCAGGCACAGCTGTGGAATCCACAGTCACCAGTTCAGTCATCACAGGCATGCCTCCAACTGCATGCTATCATCCAGGCATTGCTTTTTGTTTTAATTTTCTCACACCTTAGATCCCGACCACAATTTCCTCTTCCTCCACTCCTCCCACTTCTGTCCCCCACCTGCCCTCTCCCCCAAATCCACTCCTCCTTTTCCTTCAAAAAAGAGCCTTGATAAGAGGGTTTGTCAGAGGCTTCTGATGGAAAACAAAAGGATTATACTCCGGTCAAAGCTGAGCACACCTCAGCAATACAGCTGAGTATTCAGAATCTGCTTATCCACACTCAGACTCTAGTGAGTCTTCTTTACACACTTTTGGTGGATCTAATAGACCATGCAGGTGGAGAGGAGCATGGGGACCAAGAGACAAGAATACACATAACAATTACTACAAAATGAATCAGCTGACAGCAAATTGAAGGAACTTGGGAGGGGCATCAAGATGTGCAGTATGAGAGGCAGCAGCAAAGAGAAAATGTGAGATGTGCCCTCAGCCAAGTGAGTATTGCCTGGTTCTAGCTGTCTCCATGCCCACGTCTCCCTGTTCCTTCTGTATTGCAGCAGTTTCTTGCTTTGCAGGCTCCCCAGGTGAGCTTGGTTATCCGCCTGGATAGCATTCAGCTATCCAACCCTTTGGCATCTAATGTTTTTCCTCACACCACCCCTCTTTCTCTGCTTTCTTTCTTCTTTCCTCTCTCCCTTCCTCCTCTCCTTCCTTCCATCCTTCATTTCTCTTGTTCCCCACATTTAGTCTAGCAAATTCTTACTCTTCATGAAGACCTCAGCATTCCTCATCAACTCCCCAAAGGAAGTAATTTTTGAACCCAAAGTGTGGGATACCTAGCCTGTAACACATGTGAGAATTTCTGTTGCCCTGTCTCAGAAAAGCCACCATGCTCGGTACTTCTTTTTTAATTTTAAAAAAGAAAACAATCTTTTTTCATTATACATAACATTCCAAGTTCCCACTCCCTCCCCTCCTTCCATTCCTTCTACATACCCCCCCACTCCACCCCAATCCAATTCTCCTAGAGGGTAAGGTCCAAGGCCCTCCCTGCCATATATAGGCTGAGCAAGGTATTATTCAAAGAGAATAGGTTCCAAAAAAGCTAGTATAAGCAGTAGGGAGAAATCCTGATGCCACTGCCAGTGGTCCCCCAGTCTGCCCCAGTCATACAACTGTCAACCACATTCAGAAGGACCAGTTTGGTCCCATGCTTGGTTCTTCCCAGTCCGGCTGGAATTGGTGAGCATCCAATTAGCTCAAATAGACTGTTTCAGTGTGTGAACCCATTATGGTCTTGACCCCTTTGTTCACATTCTCATTCCTCCCACTCTTCAGCTGGATCTTGGGAGTTGAGTCCAGTGCTCCCATGTGGGTCTCTGCCTTTGTTTCCATCAGCTGCTGGATGAAGGTTCTATGGTGATATTTAAGATATTAATCAGTCTGACTACAGGGCAAGTCAAGATCGGGCCCCCTCTCCTCTATTGTTTAGGGTCTAACTGGGGTCATCCTTGTGGATTCCTGGAAATTTCTCTACAGCCAGGTTTCTTGCTAACCCTATAATGGCTCCCTCAGTCAAGGTATCTCCTTCCTTGCTCTCCTCTCTATCCTTCCTCCTTCCTGACTATCCCATTCCCTCAAGTTCTCCTCACCCCTCCCCTTTTCTCCTCCTCTTCACCTTCCACCCTACCATTTCTCCCCACTCCCATACTCCCAATTCTGTCAGGTGATCTTGTGTGTTTCTACTTTCAAGGTGGATCTATATATGTTTTTCTTAGGGTTCACCTTATTACTTAGCTTCTCTAGGATCATGAACTATAGGCTCAATGTCCTTTGTTTACAGTTAGTATTCACTTATGAGTGAGCACGTACCATATTCATCTTTTTGAGCTGGGTTACCTCACTCAGGATAGTGTATTCTAATTCCATCCATTTGCATGCAAAATTGAAAATGTCATTGTTTTTTACTGCTGAGTAGTACTCTAGTGTGTAGATGTACCACACTTTCCTTATCCATTCTTCAGTTGAGGGACATCTGGGTTGTTTCCAGGTTCTGGTTATGACAAGCAATGCTGCCGTGATCATAGTATGATTGAACATCTTTTGGGAATATGACCAAGAGTGGTATTTCTGGATCCTGACGTAGGTTGATTCCCAATTTTCTGAGAAACTGCCATACTTATTTCCAAAGTGGTTGTACAAGTTTGCATTCCCATTAGCAATGGATGAATGTTCCCCTTATTCCAAATCCTCTCCAATATAAACTATCATTAGTGTTTCTGATCTTAGTCATTCTAACAGGTGTAAGATGGTTTCTCAGAGTTGTTTTGATTTTGCATTTCCATGATGGCTAAAGATGTTGGACATTTCCTTAAGTATCGTTTGGTCACTTGAGATTCTTGTGTTGAGAATTCTGTTTCTGTACTCCATATTTCAACTGGGTTATTTAGAAATTTGATGCTAATTTCTTGAGTTCTTTATATATTTTAGAGATCAGTTCTTTGTTTGTTGATTTTAGCTTCTTTATCAAAAATCAGGTTGCATAGGTTTGTGGATTAATATCTGGGTCTTCGATTCAATTTCATTGGCCAACCTCTCTGTTTTTATGCCAGTATCAAGCTGTTTTCATTACTGTAGCTTTGTAATAAAGTTTGATGTCAGGGATGGTGATGCCTCCAGAAGTTCCGTTATTATACAGGATTGCTTTTGGCTATCCTGGGCTTTTTTGTTTGTCTGTTTTTTTCATATGAAGTTGATTATTGTTCTTTTGAGGTTTGTGAAGAATTGTGTTGGGATTTTTATGGGGGATTCCATTGAATCTATAGATTGCTTTTGGTAGGATTTACATTTTTACTCTGTTTATCCAACCTATCCAAGAGCATGGGAGATCTTTCCATTTTCTGGTATCTTCTTCAATTTCTTTCTTCAAAAATTTAAAGTTTTTCTCAAATAGGTCTTTCACTTGTTTGATTAGTGTTACCACAAGTTATCTCATGCTATTTGTGGCTATTGTGAAAGGTGATATTTCCCTCTCAGCTTCTTTATCAGTTGTATCTGGGAGGGCTACTGATTTTTTTGAGTTGACCTTGTATTCTGCCACATCACTGAAGGTATTTATCAGATGTAGGAGTTCTCCAGTAGAGTTTTGGGGGACACTTATATATACTATTATATCATCTGAAAATAATGAAAGTTTGGCTTCTTTCTTTACAATTTGAATCCCCTTGATCTTTTTTGTTGTCTTATTGCTATAGCCAAAACTTCAAGGACTACGTGAAAGATATTTGGAGAGCATGGACAGCCTTGTCTTGTTCCTGATTTTAGTGGAATTGCTTTGAGTTTCTCTCCATTTAATTTGATTGTTGGCTATCGGCTTGCTGTGTGGAAATATATTAAATTATCGCCCAGGCCAGCTATCCTTAATATATATATATATTTTAATAAGGGTAAAGAATACAAGACCAGACCCTGGATCCTGCGTGTGTATCAACCACGATCCACAGAGAGTGCTTCCCACATGAACCCAACCTTTTATATCTAATTGGGACCGAATAATTAGCTAATGGCTAATAAGGGGCGGAATAATTATCTAATGGCTAATGGCAGGGTGGGG
>JAQHUG010000336.1:442179-500533 GCA_028555095.1 Dicrostonyx torquatus | reverse complement strand
TTTTGTTTGCTTCCGACTTCCAGGAAAATCTTTATATGTTTTTCTTTGGGTTCACCTTGCTATTTGGCTTCTGCAGGCTTGTGAGTTGTAAGCTTAATGTCCTGAGAACCAGGTTTATATCCATCAAATTCCTTGTGTTTCTAAAATGGGTTTCAGCCCATAAACTGACTATGTAATGATATAATGAGATATAATCACAGGGACCATCATATCCCACACTGTAAGATTAGCTGGCCTAACTGGTCATAGAGTCAGGCTTCCCTTCGCTCTCAGAAGTGAGCCCTCTGAGCATCTCTTTACCGTGACCTTTATCGTGCCTTGAGGGCAAGGAAGTGACTGACCCCTTTCCTTAAATCCCTTCCTTTTTCTCACATAATCTTACTTCCATTTTCATGCATGCATATGTGTAATATACTATATACATATTATATGTATATATAAAGCATTGGCCTCAGCTGAGGAAATATCTCCATCAAATTGGCCTCTAGGCATGTCTGGAGGGCATTTTCTTGATTGATAATTGATGTGAGAGGGCCTGAACCTTTAGACAGGAGGTACTGTGTGGTATATAAAAAGCAAGCTGAGCAAGCCGTGTAGATCAAGCCTCCTCCAGGGTCTCTGCTTCATTCAGTTCCTACCTCCAGGTCTCTGCCTTGAGTTCTTGCCTTGACTTTTCTCAGTGGTAAACCATAACCTGTAAACCAATAAACCTTTTTCTCCGCAGGTTTGTGTTGAGCCAGAGTTTCTCACAGCAACAGAAAGGTCAAGTAGGGCAATGTATTATTTTGTTCAACACCGTTGCTTTTGCTCAGAAGTGAAGGGCTATTTGAAGTCTACTGTGCTTTTATATAAATTTCAGAATTATTTTACTATTTCTCTGACTATAATTGGAACAATGGGAGAGATTGCAGGGAATCTGTGGATCATATTTTGCAATATGATCATTTTCATAATATTAATTCTTCTGACCTATGAGCACGGGTGCTTTTAGTGTCTTCAGTTTGCTTCTTTGGTGTTTTGAAATCTTTATCAAAAGGACTTTCACTTCTTTGGTTAGGTTTATTTCTATGTAATTTTTAAGTTATTATAAATGGCACTGTTTTCCTGGTTCTTTCCTCAAACATGTTTGTACTGATGTATAGGAAATCTACTAGATTTTATGTTGGCTTGGAACCTGTTTATCAGTTCTCAGAGTTTTCTGGTGGAGTCTTCAAAGTGTCATAAGAACAGGAGGTAAATAAATTTAAAAAGTAAAAAAAAATTAAAAACTAAACTAAAATAAATAAAAAATAAAATAATAAAAAACAAGAGGATATAACCATCATAATTCCACTTCTTCCTTTCCTATTTTGATTTTTTTTTCTGTCTTACTGCTGTGCTAAAATTTCAAGTTCTGTGTGAGTAAGAGTGGAAAGACTGGACACTTTGTTCTAACTGCTCACCGTAGATATCAGAAACATGTACTGGAGGACAGAAAGCTAAAGGTACTCTACTACTGAAACTGTGAACATGAAACCATGGATTTCTAATCCAAAGCAAAGGGTGATCTGACTCTGGATCCTCTGTGCAGGCTGTAGTCTTTCAGATATGTCCCACTACCAGTCCCCGGGGCCCTGTGTGGCTATGAATGTGTCCCAAGCAAAGTCACAACTTAAAACATTTTGGATATGTGTGGCTTTGTTTTCTGTTCTTTTCTTTTCTTTTTATTAGTTCTTTGAAAGTTTCATACAATGTATTTTGATCATATTCCCTCTCCATATTTCTTCTAAATCCACTCCCCTTCACAACCCACTTAACTTGGTGTCCTCACTTTTTAAAAAAAAACCCATCTACTCTAATTTGTGCTGCTCATACACTCCTGGGTGTATGGTTATCCACTCAAGTGTGGTCAACCTACTTATTAGAATATCTGGGGTAGTCTACAGTCATATCATCTGAGCATCCAGCACTCAACTAAAGTATCTGGGGCATTTAGACTACCGTCATGCATAGACTACTGCTCAGAACAACCCAAGTGTACTTTGCAGGGCAGCTTACATTTTACAGCCCAGGTAGATCCAAAGGGCTGACAGAGGACCTGGGACTACGGAGCCAGTGTCTATGAGCATGGGTATACACTCCACATTTATGGAGCTTCAAACCTGGAAGCAGTAAAAGGCATTTGATTCGTCTTCAGGTTCAAGTTGTTGGTATTTTGCACATCTGTTAGTTTTTAGCTTTGCCCCCCCATTCCAGTCTGTTTTTGTTTGTTTATTTTATGTGAGTCTTCTTTTTTTTTGTTTTGTTTTGCTTTTCTCTTCACTTGACTCTGTAAAGCCAACTACAGTAGCAACTCTGATATTTTGATGCTAGACCCAGTATGAACTGTAAGAGAAAACATTTGTGTACCTCACTTCTATCACAGATGTCTCCTGTCACCTTCACAAACACCCTAAACAGTCAGTGGTGTACTGCCCCATGATACAAAAAAGTAAAGACTCTACACAAGCCAAGAGCCTCCCAGAAGCGTAGTTAAAGTGTCAGGACCAAATGAGTTTCAAGTACCAGGTATGTGCATGTCCTGCAAAACCAGTTACCACATATGAACGTCAGTTTGTCTTTGTATCAACTAAAGATGATTATACAAACTTAGTGGTCACTGTGACATAGGATGTGAATAGCATCACAGTTTGCTCAACTTTCTTTGCAAAAGTACATGTCTTTTCTACTCTTTTATCTTCGTAAAACTGGCAGACGTGCAATTCTAACTGAACCCCTTACCACATCCTTTACAAAAAGGAAATCAGATAAGAGTAGTGTGTTTTCAGACTATCTCAGGACAATCTGAGTGGAGCCGAGAGCTGTGGCCTTGTAGTGAGTACTCTGTCCTCCTTACCTAGGCCCTGCGGCTTGGCTGACTTGTACTCCACTGTCTTTCTCAGACCCGAAATTTTACTTTTTTACAATGCCAAAGAGTTTGGCTCATTTAAAAATAAACGCTTTAAAACACTCTTTGTACAATATACAGCTCACATCTTTCAAAAATCACTAATAGAATGACGTGAAGTTTCCCTAATATTTAAAAATGAGACAGATCAAACAAATTACAGAGGTTTACCATGTAAGCAACAAAGATTCCCTTCAGCCTCCCTGCTGTCCTCTCTGATAGCTATTTCACAGAGACCACTGCAATTTAGTTGTACAAGAAGCTCCACTGGAGAAGACAATAAAATGCAAAAAATATAATAACATGCCTCTAACATTTTAAAACCGTTGTTGTCATCGAGTTTGGAAGGATTATAGTTTTTAAGGGAACTGCTTTGTGGCATCTAAAAAGAGACTTGTTTGGCCCAATTGCTTCCTCCAGATGAAGAAAATGAGACCAAGCAAGTTCTAGTGCTTTGTGCAGAGCAACACCACAGAGGGCAGAATCAGGACGAATCAACTTCCCACCGTACTGATGTGAGGAAGCCTTGGAAAGAGCTGGCCTATGCCTCAGAGCCAGGCATGCAGGGGTCCTCTGCAGAGAGCTTGAGTCCCCTTCAGCACCACCAGACGTATACAAAGGAGCAAAGTGATTGTATAAGAAAGTCCTTATGCTTCAGGGCAGACCATCTTTTCCTATCTAACTGGAATCATATAATTTACGTTCACTAGGTATTATTATCTTAAAATTGATATGAATAAGCCTACATACTGAAATATGACTTGACTGATGTTAATGTAACTTGCTAGCCTTATTCCATCAATCCTGGTACACCCATACTTCGTTGTATCTTATAGTTTATAAGACAATATCATGTACATTAGTTTAACATCTAACTCCATAGTGTGAAACAACAGTATTGATGTCACCATTTCCAAGTGGCATCTAGATGCTCACAGCTCTTACTATCTCCTCGGCCCGGGACTTATAAATTGTTCATGTCTCACTGATAGGGTCTTAATCTTCTTCCCCACCACCCTGGAAGAGATGACTTCTAGAGGGGACCATGAACAAGACACACTGCCCTGTTCAAAGAACCATAAGAGAACAGAAGCTTAACAACAGCTCCTTCCCTTGCAGTCAGTGGCAAACCTGAGGCCTCAGAGGAAGGTGTGGCGTGGAGCAATACACAGGGTGTCAGCGGACCTGAGTTCAATCCAAGTTCCTCTGTAGCGGTTACTCCAAGATCGCATAGATCAAATATGAATCCCACCTTTGGAGATGAGCTGTCCTCGCCATTCATAATGAGTGATCGCCTCAAGTTCTCCACACAGTGTCAAAATGAGCTCTGTGGTGGCCCACCCATCTATACAAAGCCCCTATGGCATGTCATGAAGTCTAAGGCCTGTGTACCTTGGCCTGGAGAATACGTTTTTGTCTCTGAGCCTGGAAGAACCAGACTTCTTTGGCAAGACTGGCTCTAGTTCCAGCTTCAGCTACCACATCTTCTTCCTTATGATACAGTTGACACCTGTGTGCTCTGTCTCAGGTGTATCTATGTTTACAATGCACTTTTAAGCACCGTCTGCATACAAGGGTGAAGAAACTTCGCCAGCTTTAGAAGCCTCTTGCAGGCACAGGTTTGACATTGGATACAGTATTTACACAAAGCCTTCAGTTCATGGTGGTTGGATACGAGGAGAGTGAACAGATGGGTAGACACACAGAAGAGTCAACTTACGTATATGAGACTTACGTATATGAGACTTGTGGTGTGCAATATGATGACACATTTGGAGCTGGAATTTCTGAAGTGGGCCCCTCCTGTCAATAGGTGTACATGAGCACATAATTCAACCTCTATGAGCTTCATTTCCAAACTGTGAAATCCAGCTTCTGCCCTGCCCCGCTTATCTGGAGTCCTGGGGGTCTGATGGGAGTGAATCTTACCAATAGGTCCTCACTCCTGGGTTCTTCCTGACACTAGCCATTGGGTGACAACAGCAGATGGTCCACGGTAGGAGGATCACAGAATGGCCATTTCCATCCCGCCTTCCGCAGCTCCCTTGTGAAGCTGCCTCAGTTGAAAACATCGGTTAATCTCCCACTCAGTCTCTGAACACCAGTCACCACCCCCTCCCTTCAGTGTTCCAGGTGCAATGACAACACCCCCTTTCTAGCACTCCCAGGCACACCATGATCTTTTGTGTCCTACCTGCCCACAACTTCCAAAGGATCACAATTCACTATTCTCAAATTATCTGAGAACTCTGTTTCTGGATGGATCTCCAGAAAGTACGGTGCAATATCTGCTCTAATTCTCAGAGTCTTTGAACAAATTAAACGTGATCCTTGATGTAAAGCACTTACGGTCTGCACAGGCTCTCTGCTGCTAATTTATATGGTAATTGGAACTAATGACCCTCCTCTTCCGGTGAACACTAGGCTGGAATAAAATGTGGCGGCTGATGTAAAGTGGTATACTAATGAAACTTCCAGTAAATATTTTATGGAAAAGTCACAGAGAAATGAAAAGCATCTTTTCTCCAGCCTGCTTCGGCATGCCAGTGGACTTCTCAGAGCGGAACCAATGGAGCCTGTATGGACGCTAGGTGCCCAGGGGAAGCGTACAATTGCACGCCAGGGAAAACCAGACTCTGTGCGTGTTTGCTCAGCTCCCCAGGGCAGATGGGATGAATGCTGACAGAAGGAGGACAGCGTGTCGGGGGAGGGGGCGTCCCCTCCCCAACCCTGTGCCAGAAATAAACCAGTGTTTGACCTACATTGATTTGCTTCCTCTAGACCAGCACCTGCAACAAATCCTAGTAAGAATCAGGGGTAGTATGCTCAACAGAACTAAACATGATGCATAAGGTCCAGTAACGAGCTTGCTTTTGTCTTCGCAGGCTGATTTGAAGACCCCACTCATTTGCCAGATGCCAAGGACAATGAATAACCAGTAAGTACCAGACAGCACTTTGAACTCCAACTCCTATTTCTAGAGCAGTGGTTCTCAGTCTTCCTCATGTTGTGGCCCTTTAATACAGTTCCTCATGTTGTGGTGACCCCCCCCCAACTGTAAAATTATTTCATTCCTAATCCCTAACTGTAGTTTTGCTACTGTTATGAATCACCATGTAAATATCTGACAAGCAGAATATCTGATATGCAACCCCAAAAGGGTCTGGAACCACAGATTGAGAACTGCTGTTCTAGAGGAAACAGGAACCACAAGATGGATGACGCCTCATTAGTGTCACCACATCCTGGTGGGAAGGGGATTTCCTGAGAGACAAGGGTTGCTGTGTGCTGGGGCGTCCAGAAGCAGAATTTTTGTGCACAGGCCACTTGTTCTGAACCAGCAGGGTGTGCAGCTAGAACAGGACTGAGAAATCACTAGACACTCCCGCAGAAATACCAAGAGTCACCTGCAGCCACTGCGTGGTGGTACAAAGAAAAGCCCAGTGCCTCCCACAGGATAAAACCTTGAGCCCAGCTTTCTCTATGCACAAAGTTCAGAATAAGTGATGTAATTGCCTAAGGATAACCGAGTGTGTATAGAAAAACTCAATCATGGATCATGCCTGTGAATATAGGGGGAAAAACAACAGGAGTATTTAAGGAATATTTATAATGCAAAAATCACACTTTCAATGAGAGAAAATTAATGTGCTCTGATATTTGATTGGGGCCATCAGTTGGGTTGAACTAAGAGATGTGAAGGCATCAGTGAAGCCTGCTTTTGGCCATGTCTGTGATGCAGTCTCTAGAGACAGCTAGATCCTGAGGGCTCTGGCCTAATGAATCGATCAATCCCTGGATGGATCCATAAATTAGAAGGTGGGGGCTAGTCAGAGGAAGTGGGTCCCTGCAGGAGTGTCTCTGGGAACTATGTCTGCACTGGCTTCTTCCTACATTTCCTCCCTCTTTTTCCAAACTGCCATGGTGTGGATTCTGATGTGCCATGCCTCATCTACCCTCATGGTCTGGCATAAGTGAAGTCATGAGGAAAGTGAATTCTTCCTCTCTTTACTGGTTCCCATCAAATTCGTTGCCACAGGAACGTGGAAAGAATACAGGTGTTAACTCCGAATTCTGTTTACTTAGGTATTTATTGACCTTATCTACTCTTGGACTTGGTTTGGTACAAACTGAGAAGCAGGTTGGTGGCACCAGAGAGAATGTGCTAAAGTTGGCTGGGTGTCCATCAAGTCCTTGCTCTGTCACTTCAAAGCTGTGTGATCTTAACTCTGTGGGTGGCCACGAAACTACACAGCCTCTGCAAGCACAATATGACTTAGAAAGGGAAGAACATTTTGGTTCATAGTGGCTCTGAGTGCCTAGAGGAGCCCTTGGGTGGCACACAGAAACAGAAAATGGTTCTATTTGGCAAATGGGGCCTGGGTTAGAGTGGGAGCAGCTATAAACCAAGGGAAAAGCTCTTACAACTTGAGCATCCACAGACTTCCATGGGGATCAGCAGTGAGCAGCCTAACCTCTGGCCCACAGGATGGGAAAACTGTCTCTCAATCCTGGGCTCTTATTCTCACTGCAGAGGAATGCACAAGGACTCTGTTTCTCTCCATCTGTTTTGCCTCAGGGCTTTTTACCTTTCTTTCTTTTTCTTTCTTTCTTTCTTTCTTTCTTTCTTTCTTCCTTCCTTCCTTCCTTCCCTCCCTCCCTCCCTCCCTCCCTCCCTCCCTCCCTCTCTCTCTCTCTCTCTCTCTCTCTCTCTCTCTCTTTCTTTCTTTCTTTCACTACATCTTACGTTCCTGCTGTCTCCATGACTGACTGGTGACTTCCTGGCTTCTGGCCCTGGTCATAGCCCAATCTTTCTCTCTTGTTCTCTCTCTCTCTCTCTCTTCCTCGATTTCTCCTCCTACTTATTCCCTCAGCCAGAACCTCCTATCTCTCTCCTGTTCAGCTTTTTATTTGACCAATCAGGTGCCTTAGGCAGGCAAGGTGAAACAGCAACGTATAGTTAAATACACATCCTTACACGGTTAAACAAATGCAGCATAAACAAATGTAACACATCTTTACATAATTAAATATTCCATAACAGAGAAGAGAGTTCATCCCTCTCAAGTAGGATTTGGGCAGTCTTGTTTTGACTGGATGCCTATCATCTTGGTTTTTGAGACAAGGTTTCTCTATGTAGCTTTGGCTCTCTCTGTAGACCAGCTTGGGCTAGAACTCACCTGCCTCTGCCTCCCAAGTGCTGGGGGCAATGGCGTCTTGAAATACTTTCTAAAGTGTATCTTAATGATTTCTGCTTTAAGTACCCTGGATATGAAGCTGACTGTCACTACATGGGAGGATATGGTTATCACATTAAATGCACTGGTTTTCTCCTCTGGAGATGAGTGGACCTGGAACCACTCACCCATTTGCCTGTCCTACACCTCAGTAGGAACCTGCTTTGCCAAGTTCCCAGAACCCAAAGGATATGTGTCTTCACCAGTACAAAATTGTCTTCTGTCTGTCGTCTTCAGGACACTCAGATCAGCTAATCCACACAGAGACAGAAAGAGAACACTAAAAGAACAACATCACACACACACACACACACACACACACACACACACACACACACACACACACGAGAAATGTATACAGCAAAATGAAATCTCATCCGTTTGTGCTCTGTGCTGTTCTCGCCACCCGGAGTTTCCTGACTAGTGTTTCCTGATGTGTAGTACTTGTCATTCCTACCACAGACTGTGTCAGCACTGTCATCACCCTGGAGTCTAGAAGAAATATAGAATCCCAGGTCCCAGGCCAAGCATCCTGAATGAGAATCTGAGTTTTACAGACTCCAGAAAGGCTGTCCTAGTTCACAGTTTCTAGCCCTGTTTCCTTCTGACACCCTGGAGAAGTAATTGTAGCTGTCACCAAGCTACAACCAGAGGAAGCAGCCACACACTGCCCTTTGGAAGTACAGAGCCCTGTGTCTCACACACACGACTGTGCTGTGCTGGTCTGTGACTCCCCAACCCCCAACCTGGGGGAAGCCCCTTCCTTAATCATTAACCTAGTTGACTCCAGGTGGCAGATTCTAAACCTGAGGGACACTAGAATCATGAGGCAAACCCCAGAATACAATCTCCAAGTCCTTTCTTCCAGCAAAAGAAACCAGATGACCCATGTGTGTTTGGATTCATGATTCCTCAGCCTGAAATTCTTTACCAATCTGTAACTGAAATTCTAAATGACTCTTGTGGCCGGGACCTTATTCCTGACACGGCGTTGGGTTGCTACAAGGCAATGCCTCAGCTGGGTGATTCATAAACAGCAGAAACTATGCTGTTCATAGTTCTGCACCCTGGGAAGCCCAGTCAAGGTGCAGGCAAGGTTGATCTCCAGTAAGAAGCTGCTTCATGTCTCATAGCGGCATCTCTTTGTGATGTTCTCATGCAGGAGGAAGGACAGGAAGAGTGTTCTGGGGTCTTTCTTGTGAAGGCACAAATGCTACTTGGGGACTCTGCCACTGTGACTTGAGCACTTCCCTAAAGTCCCATCCTTTATCACCATCACCTTGACGGTTAGGTTTTTAACCTATGGATTTGTAGGAACACAACAGTTAAATCACTTTAGGATTTCTCATTAGACACATTTATAGTGAGTGAATGAATGAATTAAGGAATGAATGAATACAAACAGATAGGTAAGAGAGAAGTTAGATACTATTCACACACATAGGTAACTGTTTACCTTCCTGCATACTTCACAGGTATACACACTCACACATTTCACACAGGTGCAGATAGATGCCACACAGGTATTTCCCACATCTTTCTATATAATTCCATGAGTCCATTAAAAGCATTCACTCACCGTGCTTTATGCCAGGCACTGAGGTAGGCACATCACTTATGAAATCAAGAAGGTTAGCACTTATCTTCCAAGAGCATTCTCCTAGTGTTAAATAAATCATTGTGATATTATCGAGAGAATGGTGGGAAAAAATTCTGCAAGAACTCAGAAAGTCCAGATGGCATAATTCTAAGGGGCTTCTGATGCTAGCGAGGTGGTTTGTGTGGACTTTCTGTGCACCACCCTGATGGCTTTCCCTGGAAATCTGTCCTATTACATGAAGCCTCATTCCCTGCAGCACAGCAGTGCTTTCAGAGGGGAATACACAGGCCTGCTTCCTGCCCTATAATAAATACTGCAGAGCTGGGAAAAGGAGATTTGTGACTTGGTTTCTAGTGTCCCTTCATCCTGTGGACAGGCCTCAGAACTTTGATGCTGTGACTCCCTGTGTCTTGGAAAAGACAAAGTCACATGAGTGCTTCCTTCTAGGTCCTTTCCAATGAGCCACAGCCTGGCCTGGCCCCTCTGAAGATTCAAGCAGAGGACGCGACCATGTGTCCCAGACTTGGGCATGCTGGAAATACAAGCATTCCCAGTACACACAGTGAAAGGCACTAAAAGATACAAAAATAAGTTGGGTGTGTTACTAAAATTCTTCCTAGTGTTGAAGGAAATTTAAGAAAAATATCCAAAATAAGAAATGGAAAATCGCCAATTATCCTTACACCCAGACTCAACTGCTACTCTGCTGCTGATTTCTGAAGTCAATTTTATAAATCTGTGTGGACGGTTTTTAAATTTTGGTATACTTTTAAAACCCTGAATTATTTCCAGCAACCTGCTCAAAAATTCTATTTTTATTCGGAGCATTGTACCATATGATTAAACTTTCTTCCAAATCATGTTGGTGCAACCCTGCTACTCAAATCAGGCTGTGGATTCCTCCTTCACATTTTCCAAGTCAGGGGGCTTGGAAATACTGACAGACATTTTGTAGCTGATTTTTCAGCAAAGTCCATCCTGCAAACCCCACCTTGTGACTCTATGTTTCTTACTGCAGAATAACCAGGTAGTATTCCAGGTATCAGTGAGCACATTTAGAGAACACAGCACGTGAGCCATATGGTTTTTCACTCACAATATTCTGAGTCCCAAGCCACAAGGGCCTTGGTAACGAATGGTGGGCCCATCTTTTCAGCGGGTTATTTTATCTAGCCTTTGATGTTGCATAGGCAAGGTGCTACCTTCAGAGCTTAGGAGGCAGATTTATCACCAGGATTAAGTTTGGCTCTGGGAATAACAGGCTAGGCTGGTGAATTGTGCCGGCTGTCAGTTTTCTGTGTCTGCCATATGTAGCACAATTCCACTCTGCAGTCCGCGGCTCCATGGTTCCCAGGAGTCATTTGGTAGTTTCATGCTTCTTTCTTTGTGTGAGGGAATGTATCTTTAACGTTTGCTTGTTTTAGAAAGTTTTTATGGTAAATTAACAAAACAATAAAATAGAAATTCTAAAGAGAAAGAAGAAAGGAGCCTGAGTTATAAAATAGGAGTGTCACATGTGGCACTCAGTCACATCTCTGAGAGACACAATAAAAATTCATTTCAAATATTCTCAGGGTAAGGAGTTCACTTCCTTCTAAGATGGCTAGGTCAGAAGCGTCATTTAAATCCCTACCCATTGATATTGACTTAGGCAACCCCGTGTGTGTGTGTGTGTGTGTGTGTGTGTGTGTGTGTGTGTGTGTGTAATTAGTCATAGACCCCTAGCAATTTTTCTAAGCAAAATGACACCCCCTGGATAGTTTTCTCACTTAGTTAGGTCTGTAACCATGAGAGTAAAACGCTAAAGAGAATACAAAGATCACTGGTCACCCCTGCAAGCCAGGAATTCTCGTCATCATCCATTCCAGGATCCAGGCCGCGCACTCTGGATGTCCAACATTCAAACACCCAAGATTCCTGTAGGGTAGTAAAGTTTCCAAATTCAGAGTCTACTGTTAAAGCCACGTATATCGGACTCTAAACTCCATATGTGGTAGTTTGAATGAAAATGGTCCCCAAGGGCTTAATTGGTGGAACTGTTTAGCCCTGTTTGAGGATGTGAGTCACTAGGGGGAGGACTTTGAAGCACATGCTATTTTCGCTTAGTGATCCCTGCCTCATTCTTGTGGGTGAGATTTGAGCTCTCAGCCACTACCCCAGCACCATGTCTGCCTACCCTGCTGCCATGCTCCCCACCATTGTAGTCATGGTGGACCTATGGAATTGTGAGCCTCAAATTAAACTCTTTCTTTTACAAGTTTCCTGGGTCATGGTGTTTTTCAAGGCAATGTAAAAGTAAGTCTCCATAATCATATACCGTATTAAACTGTTTCCAGTGATGCGAACAAACTCTTCAGGTATTTCTCATCAGAGTTATATCACCAAACTGAACAACAGCTTTGCTTGTTAGAGAAATACGTTCTCTGAAAAAACCTTGTGTGGTAAAATTCACCCAACCGCAAATAGAGATGCTGATAAACTCCTCTCGCAGAAGCTCATCACAGTGTCTGGCACCCAGGGGATGCTCGGTAACTATTTCCCTCTTCTGTGGGAATGATAAAACAAAACTCCATGTAAACTCCAAATCATTATTTTCCTTCATCACATGTGTGAACGACCACGGTGCTCGGCTTCAGAGAGCAGCTTCATTTTCATTTGCAGGAATTAATAAGTGTGAACCCTACTGAATCTAGGGGAAATGAGGAAGAGGGATTTGGGCACCCTGAGATCAGAGTCCAATACCCAGCTGAGCAGTCAGGATAGCTGCCCTCCTAGTTCCCCAGAAGTAATTAGGAACCAACTCTGGGGCCAACTAGACCCATCCTGATGCCGAGGACACTGCCTCTCTAGGAGTCAGCGGTGTGGTTCACTGGTAATTAAAAAGCCCCAAGCTGTGCATGGAGCACAGCTGAGAACCACAGAGAAAGTTTTCCAGAGGTTGCAGACAGGCCCAGAGATGCCACTGCAGGAGCAGCAGGACTGATCAGTCACGAGAAAATGAAATTGGTCCGTGATGGGAAAATGAAGCTTTCAAGGAAGCCTTTCCCTCCTCTAAGGGCACATGTACCATGTCGGGGAGGAACAGGCAGACCTATCTCGCTTCCTTCTATGGGGACAAGTTTTGACTTTTCTGGATTATAGCTTTTTAAAGTATCACATAGAATAAAAGAAGGCTACAGTATGTTTTAATATTTAAGTTTACTGTGCTGGCCAGAGATGAGAGTCCTATATCCAGCTGAGCAGTCAGGATGGCTGCCCATGCCACCCCCACCCCCAGCTCACTAGACGTAATTAGGAGACAACTCTCCAGCCAGACTTTTCTTTCACTTTTATTTTTATTTGGCACTTTTTTCTCTCTTATTTATTACATTCTGACACATGCAGTTGCCCTTCCCCCTCTTCTCCCAGTCCCTCCAATTTTCTCCACTCTCCCCCAGTCCCACTCCTCCTCCATTTTCCTTAAGAAGAAGAGGAGGAGGAGGAGAAGGAGACCTCAGATCTCCCAAAGATACCCACCAAACACAGAATAACAAGCTACAATAAGACTAGGTATAAATCCTCATGTCAAGCCCGGGTGAGGCAAGTCTGTAGGAGGAAAAGGATTCCAAGTACAGGCAAAAGAGTCAGAGACAGTCCCACACTCGTTGTTGGGAGTTCCACAAGAATATCAAGCCAACTTCTCATTGATTTGACACGCTTGGAAAGGAACGACTTAAGAAATGAAGGATTTGGTTTTACTGGTTTCAGAAGATTCCGTTCAGACTGGCATGGATGACTGCTTTAATCCTGAGCCAGAGCAGACTGCTGAGGAATCAGGGGAGTGTAGCAGGGGCTGTGCTGTCTCACACAGAGAGAACGGCTGTTAGCAGGCTTCTTCGTTTTCCTATTTGAATTATAACCAGGATCTAGCCCATGGGATGGTGCCTTTTATGTCCAGAGTGGGTCCTCCCTTCAAGCTGTTTTTTAATAATCATTTGGGAATTTCTCAGAGAAACAAAATAAAAATTAGCAATCAGTTATTACCACGTATATTTTGAAATACAAAAATGTGTACATGAATAACAACAAAAAAAACACTGCTAACTAAGACCATCACAAGTGGTGAATATCACTGAGTAATTTTTTTCAGAGTTTCTTTTTTGCTCTGTGAGCTGCCTGATGTGGGTGCTGGGAACTGAATGCAGATCCTCTAGCACAGTGCTCTCACCCTTCCTCATGCTGTAGTACGCTTCTCATGTTGTGGTGACCCCCACCATAAAGTTACATTTTTGCTGCTTTACAGCAGTAACTTCTCTGCTGTTGTGAATTGTGATGTAAATATTTTTGGAGAGACCAAGAGGTCCCAACCCACATATTGAGAACCACTGCTCTAGAAGATTAGCAAGGGCTCTTAACTTCTGAGCCACCTTCCCTGCCTTCCTATACCAAGTAGTCTCCAATGTGGCTAGAGTCACATTTTAAACTGAACAGTCTTCTGTGGTTTAGACAGCCCATCTGTGACAGTCAGAGTTAATTATCAACTCGACAAGCTCTAGAGTCATCCAGGGAACACCTGTGAGGGAGTATTTATCGCCTGGGCATGCCTGTGCTGGATTACGGTGCTTAGGATGATTGAGGTGAGAAGACCCACTTAAAAGTGGGCAGCTCCATTCCTGAGACTTGGGCTTGGATCCTGGACTTTGTTTAAAAAAGAGAAAGGGGCTGAGCAGAGGTATTTGTCACATTTGTTCCCTGGTTGTGGATGCCATGTGAGCAGCACTTTGGCACCCCACCGTGACAGACTGTACACTTGAGCTGTGAGCTGAAACAAACCCTTTCTCCCTTAAGTCACTTTGTCAGTAATCATTACAACAACAAAAGAAATTAGAGCATCATATTTAATATGCTTCCTTTACCAGAAAGTAAGAAAACTCATGATCAAATTTGACGAAATTAATTGAACAAGGCCAAAATATTAAGATAATATATGTTATTACTAGAAATAAGGGGGAAAACAGCTGCCTTTGGGAATCTTGTGAGGTAGGCCAGTGTTTGGGGAACTAGATCACACAGGGGTCATAGTGAGTGCATAATATTTAACAAAGAGATGTGTTGTAAACTTGGATTTATGTCAAGGTTTCCTAGCAGGCAGTCACTGGAATGTCTACATCTTGTCTATGCCCAGCTCTCCCCTGTCGGAAAATATAGGAACGCTAACTCCAGGGGAGAAGTTGTGTTCAAGTGAGTTGTGGTAAAAGAGTTAAGCTTTGTATGGGTGGGATGAGAAACCAGTGTCAACAGGATGTCCCAGAAAGTGCACTGGTTGGAAAGTAAAAGGGATGTATCCCAGAGGTCTGAGCTCTGAAGTCTGCCTGCCTAGAATTTCCTGGTTAAGAGAGACCCTTATAAAGAGCAAAGGAGATGTGCTCACAGATTAAGTAGCAAGCCACTGAGATAGAGTGCCTCGTATTTGGTTCTGCGTTCTTGCTTTTCCTCCTCCATTCATTTTTAGAGGATGAATTTTCTTCCTCAGAATTTACAAGCATGCGAGGAATTCTGCTGAGCTAATCCATGAAGGCAGATATTAAAGTTAAACATTTTCTTAGTTGTAGAGCAACTAAATACTTCTCTGATCAAGAGTTCAAACTCTAGAACAATTTGATGGTGGTGTTATCTATGCTGCTCACTAGCTGTGACATTGTAGACGCTTATTTTGGCTTCTTAGTGCTGTTTTTACTATTAAGTAAAAATGATAGCATTGGTGACTTCTCAAAGCATTATCAAAAATAACAAGTGGCTTCACATGTACAGTGTGTTCAGCACTTTGACCAGCACAGTCACAGTCCATAGATGAAACCAATGATCACAAGTATTTCTACCCACTTGCTTTTTTTCCTATAACTGGTATGATCATGTGATGTGACTAAAGAAACCCAGCACCAGGCTTAGGGACTTTTTTAAATATCCATACAGTTCTACTTTCTACTTAGAGAGTCAGCAACCACCATGCATTGAGATCTCAAGCCGCTAAGAAAAACCCTGGAGAGATTGTGGAGCATGAGCACTAGACATCAGGCATGAGGGTCAACAAGCCAGCATTCGGCCAGGCCTAATCTTGAGATTGTCATCTCAACTGACCAGCACCAAAGAGCCCAAGAAGAATCCAACCAGTTGTAACCAAAAGAGATAAAAGTAAATCATTATGAGCTACTACTTCAGTGTAGTATGTTAGACAGAACTCAATGCCTGGAACAGATAATGTGCTTATGTTAGCCATTACAATTACCACTCATGCAAGGCCTATGCTGTTAGATATTAAAAATCAATTTTGAGTTTATATAACTTGATGGAGGAGCATTTATTCTAGGTGAGAATGGCAACAAATGAACTAAGACTAATGGACAAAACCATATGCAAAGAAGTCCACTAGATATGTTCAGAGTACCAGGAGAACAGAGGATCACATGGTTATTCTGTTGACTGACTGTTGCAAGAGCTCTCCAGGGGAGATGTAAATAAATATCTATTTGTCCCAGATAGTGTCACCAGGATGTCACTCTAAACTTACCTCAACTCCCTGGTCCTTGTGATCACCACTAAAGGAATTCAGACAAGATGAAAACTAGGATGGAAGAGAAACAAGTTCACTTCAGAGCAAAGAGAAGCACTCTCAAGGAGTGAGCATGGGTAATGACCAAAGGGATTATTGCAGAGCCGAGCTCACCCTTAAGGAATGAGAATGGACAATGGTCAAAGAGACGATTGTGGAATCAATGTGGATCAGAGCACAGCCTCAAAGGGTGAGGGTAGAGAGTGACCAGAGAAACCATTGAGCTCACCAACATTTTAAGTAGGCTTTTTTTTTTTTTTTTTTTTTTAGTATTTCTGAAATCTCTAGAATCTCAGGTTTTCCTGAGAGGCTTTATCCTGTCCAACTGATTAACAGGTCCATTTGTGCTAACTTTCAAGTGAGGTGACAAAAGTATGCCTTTACTCTTTATCAGAAAGCTTCCAACTACATAATGATCTTATGACCAGGTAGTTCAGAATGGCATATCCCCTAGGGCCAGAAATCTCTAGTCTTCTAACTAATCATGACATTTCAGTTCCTTATCTTATTAGCTGATTGTAAGGGGCCTTTGATATTTGACACACAAGTATCTAACTATGCCCCAGCAATAAGGCACCAAGAGGTCAAAGAAATGATTCCATCCAAGTTCATCTCAGTGAACAAATGATCTTCTTGAGGTTGCTAGTAGAGCTCAGAGATAGTTGTATTCCCAGAAATCCCGCCCAAGCATGAACAATGACTCAAAGGCTTGGTCCTTAAAACAATGACTCCATTACTTGGTTCATGGTCTATCACCACATAAGACTATGTCTAGCCAAAAATCATGATTGAATGATGGATTGAGTGTTGGTTGAGGTTCTATGAGATCTCTGCCAGCTCTGTTCCCATAGACTTAGCTATTACCATATAGTCTACTATTTCATTGTAATGATAGCAGGTGAAGGTACTGTGCTTCATGATGGCTGGCAACTGTGTTACACCCTGCAACAGGAATAGAACTTGAAGTCATTGTCTACACTAGTCCGGTCATCCCTAAAGGAGGTGCCATTTGAGCAGAGCCAGTTAGCAAGCACAAAGGGAGAAGAAAGTAGGAATGTGTTTTTTAGTAATGAGAGCAGCTGGGAAAGTTCTATCAAGGTTGAATGGAAAGAGGAACATTAAATTGACTGATATTTTGACTTCTGTTACCTAAAAACTGATTCTGAGTAGCTGGGGAGATAATTGCTTGACTGTTTCTGGTGGAATTTACTTTCCTGTGCCTTTCTATTGATGGGTGCCAGGAGAAGTGGGGGAGGAGGCTACAGAGCAAAATGAGAATAAAGGCCTGAATTGGGACAATGGTTTTTAAAAGGCTCCATTGAAGAACTGGCTTTTGATGGCCTGCAACACTTTCTTTGTGACCTGCTGCAATTACAGGCATTTGTGCTACCATTGTCGATGTTATTGTTTGCTTGAACAAAAATTCTTTGCATTTTGAAATTTCTATTTCTAGCTCAACTTGTACACAATTTCAGAGGGTTTTACCCACCAAGATGCAAAAATGCATGAAGAAACATGAAGTAATTCTCTGTCCTCTTTCACAAGGTCTCATTTTCTTTCTTTTACTTTGTTTTCAAAAATTTTAAGTATTAATCAGCTATAAAAGACTACTTATTGCTGGGCTGTGGTGGCACACACCTTTAATCCCAGCATTCGGGAGGCAGAGGCAGGCGGATCTCTGTGAGTTCGAGACCAGCCTGGTCTACAAGATCTAGTTCCACAGAGAAACCCTTTCTCGAAAAACCAAAAAAAAAAAAAAAAAGACTACTTATTGCTGATAAAAAAAAAAAAAACACAGCTCCCACCTCAAGAGGAATAACAGATAGTTTGTTCTGAAGCTAAATGTGAGTAACTGTGGCCTAGGAACAAGGATTTAGTTCTCCTCAAATGCAATATTCCAACATGGAAGCAGTCAGCAGTTACAAGTATCAGGACCTCAGCGGCAGGCCTAGGATGCTACCCCACAACACTGTTTGGCCTATTCATTAGTAGAAAATAGGGCTTTGTGATGTTAATCAGTCCAAAGGTTTTTATCTGTTTATCAGAATGTTAGCTCTGAGGTGGAGGTGGGCAAAGAATGGCCCCTTACAGGGTAGAATCAACCCCAAAGAAACTGTAATTAGCCTATGAGAACAGAAGCATTCCAAACTCTCCATAGTCCTGGAATTCTTTATCAGCCAATCAGCCTCACAGCATCTTCTCTCCAGGAATTCTCACTCACATTATCAAATATGCACACTCTAAAAAATATTGGAACAATTCAAAAATGTATGCCTGCTCTTGGTTTCAAAACACCGGTCTTGTTTTGGATGTTTCCATGCCTCCTGTTCTATTTCCTTGTTATGGAAGCTAATTTTCATTCTTGGGGCTTGATAAGGGTGTAGTACACATAAGCATGTGCGCGCGTGCACACACACACACGCACACACACACATACACACGCACACACACATATACACACATACACACACACGCGCACTTTTCTGTTTTTTTCTGTACTTGTTTATTAATTTTGCTTTCTGTTTCTGTGTATGTGTGCATATGTCTGTGAGTGCATGTATGTGACAGAGAGAGACATAGAGAGTCAAGAGACAGACACAGACACAGACACACACACACACACACACAGAGAGAGAGAGAGAGAGAGAGAGAGAGAGAGAGAGAGAGAGGTATTTCCTCAGATCTTCCATACTCCAGAATAAATATATTTTGTTTAGTTTTTATTGACAATTTATCACAACCTTGAGTCACCTGGAAGAGGAAGCCTCAACAGAGAGACACCCAGATCATACTGGCCTGTGGCCATTTTGTTTGTTGATTAATTTGCAAAGGCCTAGGCCAACAAGAGCAGGACCACCCCCACTCCCACCCACTCAATGCCCCCACCTCACCACCCCACCTCACCCTTATTCCTTACCCTACCACCCTACTACCCTACCACCCCAATTCCACCCTCCAGCAAGCCATGGTTTCTGCCTCCATTCTTACTTGAGTTCTTGCCCTGACTTCCCTAAAGGATAAATTGGGACCTGGCAGTTGTAAGACAAATCTTTCCTTCCCTGGGTTAGTGTTGGTCAGTGTTTAATCACAGCAGCAGAGAAGCAAACTAGAACAAAACAATATATAGAGACATCAACCCTTTCATTCGAGTCTCACACTGTATATGTCACCACTGCCTTGTATCTAATTCTTTCTTACATACTACTTACAAAAGTTCTTATACTACTGTTCTAAACAATCAAGGATTTTAAGTATGCACTGTTAGGAGTATTTCTTAGATGAGCCTCTCTGCCAAGGCAAATAATTCCAATTAGACCAAGTCAGACCCGATAAAAGATGCCCATGTTTAATGCAAGGCTCCTGGGTGGTACCGGGAAAGCATAGTGAGGGGAAGGGAGAGAGTGAAGGGGAAACCACACGAAACCCAGAAACCATGTGTCCATGGTCAGTTTAAGTAGCCTGTGGGAGTGGTCTCTACCTTCCCTGGGGAGGGGTTACCATTTGGCAGGTTTTCTTGACCCTCCCTGGGGAAGGGTCACCTTTTGGTAGGCTTCTTGAAGGTGGAGTTTAGACTAAGGCAACTCCCAGGAGAGGGGGCTTGAAATGGAACCTTCCACCCAACATTCCAAAGATGGATGCCAGGGGGCTGGGATGAGGCCCCTGACTATAAGATTCCAGACTCTTTGTATAAAGGGGTGTTAGGGAGCTGGGGTGATGCTTTCGACTGAACATGTAGCAACATAATCTTTGGTAATCCTTTTTTATATCTCAAACTAACTACAAACATCATTTCCTTTCAACATTAAAATCACAATCTGCAATTGTCCTTATTGATGTCTATTGTAAAAAATAAATAAAAATCAAAATAAGACTTTTCATTTATTTGTTTGTTTGTTTGTTTTATATACTGACCTCAGTTTGCCATCCCTCCTCTCCTCCTAGGCCCTTCCTCCCACCTCCCCTCTGCCTCCCCACCCTGATCCACTTCTCTTCCTTTTCTTTTCAGAAGATGGCAGGTCCCCCATGGCATATCAAGTTAAGTAAGACAAAGTGCCTTGCCTTGTATACTGGCCGGTTTTATATACTAAGGGTGGGCAAGGCAACCCAGTATAAGGAGTAGGTTCCCAAAAGCCAGGAAAGAGTGAGAGACAACCCCTGCTCCCACTGTTAGGAGTCCCACAAGAAGACCAAACTACACAACTGTCACATATATACAGAGAGCCTACGTCAGTTCCATGCAGGCTCCCTGGTTGTCAGTTCAGTCTCTGTGAGCCCCTATGAGCCTAGGTTAGTTGATTCTGTGAGTTTTCTTATGATATCTTTGACCCCTCTCTGGCTCCTAGAATCCTTGCTTTGTGATCTAGTATATGGACAATTTTAGAGAAGGTTCCATGAAAAGCTAAGAAGAAGGTATATTCTTTTGTGTTTGGGTGAAATGTTATGTAGACTTCTGTTAGATCCATTTGAGTTATTTCATCTGTTAGTACCATTATTTCTCTGTTCGACAACCTGTCCATTGATGAGAGTGGTGTCTCCCACTATTAATGCGTGGAACTCAATGTAAGTTTCAGTATTGTTTCTTTTTACAGATGTGGGTGCCCTTGCATATAGGGCATAAATGTTCAGAATTGAGACATCACCTTAGTGGGTTTTTCTTTTGATAAATACGAAATATCCTTTTCTATCTCTTTTGATTAATTTTGGTTTGAAGTCTATTAGTTACATTCATTTTCTTGTTATATCTGTTTGGTTGGAAAAAGATTTTCCAACCCTTTATTCTACGGTAACGTCTATCTTTGATGTTGAGGCGTATTACTTCTATTAAACAAAAGGATAGATTCTGTTTTCACATTCATTCTGTTAGCTTGTGTCTTTTTATTGGCAAATTGAGTCCATTATTATTGAGAGATATTAATGACTAATGATTGCTAATTCCTGTTATTTTTGTGTTGGTGATGGGGTGTGTGTGTGTGTGTGTGTGTGTGTGTGTGTGTGTGTCTGTGTGTGTGTCTGTGTGTCTGTGTGTCTGTGTGTCCTTTCTTTGGGTTTTGCTGATGTGAGATTATCTATTGCCTGTGTTTTGGGGGGTGTCTTTAACTTCCTGGGATTGGAGTTTTCTTTCTAGTACCTTCCATAGGACTGAATTTGTGACTAGATGACCCATCCAGCAGGTCCAGTTATTCGCATGGCCCAAGGGGGTGCCTCATAAAAGACCAATGGGGGGAGAAAAGAAGGGAGGCCAAGCACAGAAAGAACTACAGAGTCAGTCTGGGTCACGTCAAGGTCTCATTTATGGAAAGTGGGACAGGGTTTATATACCCTGTACCGCAGGGGGAAGGGTGCAAGATGGAAGAATCCTGCAGAAGCAAGAAGAAAGGGAAGATAGAGGCAGAGGAATTCGGGGAATTCCGGGGTCAGGGTGGGTCCCTTGGCAGGTGTGCTAATCTCGGCAGAGCATCTTGCAGCCTTCCTGAGAATTGCTTATTGGCTGCCAATTGCTCAGAGCTGGAGAAGGGATTTATGGTGTGGCTGTAAATTACCATTTGCCCAGAGTTAGAGAATGATTATGGTATGGCTTTTTTTCGTAAGCTCCGGCTCCTAACAGCTAGATATTCTTTAATTTTTACTTTGTCACAAAATATCTTTTTTCTCCATCTATGGTGTTTGACTGTTTTGCTGGATATAGAAGTCTGGGCTGGCATCCATGGTCTCTTAGATTCTGCAAGAGGTTTGTCCAGACCGTGCGGGATTTTAGGGCCTCTGTTGAGAACTCAGGTGTGTGTCTAATAGGCCTGCCTTTTTATGTTACTTGGCCTTTTTCCTTGTCACTTCTAATATTCTGTTTTGTTGTTGTTGTTCTGTATGTATAGTGTTTTGTGTCATAAGGGGATTTTCACTCTGATCTGTTGTGTTCCATAAGTCTCTTGTACCTTTGTAGGCATGTCCTTCGTCTCTGGTTGTTGCCTAAGTTTGGGGCTGAAGTTCTGGCTAGGTACCTGCATGGCCTCTGATCTAGTCGGGGGTCCTCTGGGGTTCAAATGCTAGCCTGGCTTCTGGTGAGATAACGCTTCTGCCTGGCTTTCAGGGAGTTGGTCTGGTCTCTGAGGTACAGGATTCTAGTCTGGCCTCTGGGGATGAGGATTCTGCCTTGGCCTCTGATGGGGTGAAAGGCTTCTGACATAAATATCGACTGGGAGATTGTCATGAGGAAAGGAGGGCAGTTGGAGTTATGCTGTTTGAGAGCAGGCAGGGTGGGGGGCAGTATTACCTGGGGTTCAGGATGCTGACCTGGCCTCTGGGGAGTGGAAGGCTTTTTCCAGAGCTGTGGCCCAGGATCTTTTAAACAACTTTTAATATGATGGTTTTGTGGGACATAGTCTCAGGATGACACTGTTTATCTCAGAACTATTTTTTCCGTGTATTCTTGCTGCTGATGAAAAATTCATTGTTGTATTTGTTTTGTTTTTTTTTTACTCTTTATTTTTTGAGGGCCCACCAATTGGTACATGGAGACTCATTACTACTTATGAATACCCGGCCTTAGCTTGGCTTGTTTCTAGCCAGCTTTAAATCAATTATCCTGTCTACCTTTTGCCTCTGGGCTTTTATCTTTCTCTATTCTATATACCTCTCTTTACTTCTTAATCTGTAGCTGGTTGTGTGGCTGGGCAGGGGGGTAGTCCTGGTCCTCTCTTTCTCCTCTTCTTGCTCCTCACCCCTCCTTTTCCTTCCTCTTTATTCTCTCTGTATGTCAACCCACTTGTCCTTCCTCCTGCCTTGCTATTGGTCATCCAATCTCTTTATTAGACTAATCATGTTTTAGGCAGGCAAAGTATTACAGTTTTACAAAGTTAAACAAATGCAACATAAAAGAATGCAACACATCTTTGCATCATTAAGCAAACATCCCACAACACAAATGAATGTAACACTTCTTAAGCTAATATTCCACAACATGTTGTTTTAAAGTAAGGTGATTCTTTTCCAACTCATTACCACTGAGATCTTCCCTGTGCATTTATTTATTTTTTTATTTTGATTTATCACCACAATGAACAGAGAAGTGCATTGTTTGGTATTTACCTAGACTTTTATGCATAGGACATCTTGACTTCCTACTCTAAAGACTTCATCTTATTCCTTCTGTTCATCTTGCTTCTCTCTCATCTCCTTCCAGAACTCTAGTTAGATATTCAGTAACCTTCAACAACTAACTTTTATATTGTCAATCCTGAGATTCATAAGAGAAAAACCAGTACCACAATTCTGAGCCAAATTTGAAACAAGCTTTAATTAAATACTGGGCAGGTTAAAGGACTCTGGTCAGGTCCACCTCTGGGTTTCCAGAGAATGGCCATGAGTAACATTTTGAAGTGTCTTAAAAGGCAAAACCCATAATAATTCACGGTATTTCCCATTAGGCCCAATCAGGGGCATGCATGTATCCTAGCATATTTCTTCTCCATGTACCTACCTCTCACACGTGATGAAGCACATCTGGTACAGATGGGTCAGATGACCTTGTTTAGGGGAGTGAGAACATGTGGTTTGTTATTCCCCAAAAACTACAACTCCCAGCATTCCAGCAAGTTATCTTGTCCTTGGACAAGTGGGTCTTACAGATTAACTTGGGCTCTTAAAATATGTCAGCCTCAACTGTTTCTTAGAGATGCTTCATCATATCAGCCTGCAGTCCTGCTGGGGTCATAGGGGGACACAATGGGAAGGAGTTCCCAGAAGAAATTTATTTGCTTTGTTGAAATGCTAAAGAAACTATAATAAGACTTCCTTACACAGCTCAAGATGGTGATTTTCAAATAATCCAGGCAAGAGATCTGTGTGTTTATAAGTGTCTGGTGGAGAAATTTCTCTTGAACACTTGAGTTTGAGAGTGTAGAAGACAGGCTTGTATAAAGCCACTCTTGAATGAGAGTAGCACTTTCAACTCTAGCCTTACAAGAGTGCACAGTCAGTTGTCAATCTATCAGACACTCCCATTTTTCATGAAGGTGAGGTCCCTAATAGATGGGATTTTCTATACCTCCTTTACACACCCCTACACTATTCCATCAGATTGATGATCTGAGCTTTGTTTCAAGTTCTCCATATTGTTCCATGGCTTGGAAGTGAAAGGCCACTCATCCTCTGTTAACAAAGCTAAGGAGAAATACGAACGAAGATCCTAATAAACCTGGGGGAGAGGAATGAAGGGTACAAGAGACACAAAGAATGACAAGATTTCTGATCAAGCCATGTTTTATTGATTTTTAGGAGCAGTTATATAGCAACTGGGCAAAAGCGGGAGGGAGGAAGGTGTCAGGAACCTCTGGCTCTGCTGGAATTCAGATCCAGAGGCATCCCTAGCTAATGAGGGGTGTGTGTGTGTGTGTGTGTGTGTGTGTGTGTGTGTGTGTGTGTAACAATAATAATGAAAGGAGAAGAGGTCATGAAGTTGCAAGGGAGTTGGGGGACATGGGAGGAGTTGTAATCAAGGGAGTGTGAGATGGAAACATGCTGGAAGCTGTGATCATTGACTAACAAAGAAAGTGTTAATTGTCTCTGAAACCTGGTTCCTGCAGGTCTCATTAGGAAATAAGATGCCAGGTTAATCTCCTAGGCCCAGAATTTACCCTGCAGAGGTGTAAGATGGCTGTTAAACAAAGGTACAGATCTCAAAATACAGTCTTTGCTTCCATCACGTTTCCATCTCACAATCCCTTGATTACAACTCCTCCCATGCCCCTCAACTCCCTTGCAACTTCATGACCTCTTCTCCTTGCATTATTATTGTTACACACGCACACACACACACACACACACTCATAAATATAACCTCTTGAGTCCATTTAGTGTTGTTCATATGTGTATGTGCTCAGGGTTGACCACTTAGGATGAGATAATCCATCTGGCATCTCGTCCCTAGAGAGAATTGACTCTAGCTCTCAGAGTAGCCATCATTTGCCTACAGCTCTTCAAAGGGGAGAGGCCTTGTGAGGTTTTCCCCACCCATGCTGGCCTATCAGCTCCATCAGAGATCCTAACCATGTGTCCATAAATAATTGCCACTCCATTCCAAAAGGCCAAGTCCCAACTGTTCTTTTCTTCACTGTGTCTAATGATGGAAAGCAAAAGAAAATAAACAACCACTGCCAATAGCTCAAACTCCAAAGGGGACAGATGTTCAGCTGTGCCTCAGCCCTGAAAGACTTCAGATTCGTAATTCACCAGCTTGGAAGGCCCAGGAAAAGTAAGCTGATCAGAGAAAGGAATGGGAGATGCTCAAGATCTCCCAACAGACTGCAGAGTCTGAGACTGCAGTTGTGAAGTGCACACTTTTCACCAGAAACACAATGGAAGAAAAAAAAGGCCAGCTCTCCAGATGGACAATGCACTCTGGAGGTAACTTACGGGCCAGCTTGGAATGAGCTGCATCTCCCTGTGTATCACCCCCAACCTGGATCCACAAGCTGACGAAAGAATGCAGCCTTTGCCTCTGAGGATCTCACAGCCTCTGAGAGGCAGACACCCAGTAATGCCACCTCAGGAGCTCTCGTGGTGACATGTTCAAGAGAATTACAAGAAGAGAATGGGACAAACTTACCCAAAGATGGGCAGTCTTCAGGTCATAACTCCTCAGGGTGGTCTTGGCAAGAGTTCACAAGGTTGCTTCATGTTTCCCAAATCAACGCCTTCAAAATAATCCTGGGTCTACCCCATGGCTATCTGCTCAAAGTCAGCCCGAGAGGGCAGAACTGTAGAGCTGGGAGCCAGTGCTTGCACTCCTGCTGCTCAGCTTCATTTATCCATAAGCAAGTAAGTCTCAGACAATTAAAAGAGAAGGACAGGTGACACCCATCACATTGTGTGGCTCACAAGAGATAGCCTGCTCGTTCCCAAGTGCACCTTAGCTGGGAAACCGTGCTCTAGGAAGAGAAGGGCACAGCTCAGTGGCCTACTCCCGTCTTCTCCACTTCCATCTTCTTAGGCCAGTTTTGCAGCCATAAATGTTTCTTCTTGGCATAATGGATTTGCTGGGCCTATCTGCTCCAAGCTGATATGGTGTCCTAGAAAAGCTTCCGTTGGCCTGGGCCGCTTCACTTTGCACTTCAAGTCTTAGGCCTATTTCCTGAGCTGACAAGTGCCATGGAGTGTCCTTTCAAATATCAAAGCTCTCTGGATTTAAAAATAAACCTTAACTTAGCAAGGTGCAAAGTCTTAAGACTGTTTGAGTTGTATTTTGTTTAAAAGAATCATTCAGGCTGGAGAGATGGCTCAGTGGTTAAGAGCTTTGCCTGCTCTTCCAAAGGTCCTGAGTTCAATTCCCAGGAACCACATGTGTGCACAACCATCTGTAATGAGATTTAGTGCCCTCTTCTGACCTGCAGGGATACATGCAGGCAGAACACTGAATACATAATAAATAAAATCTTTAAAAAAAATCATTCAAATTGCCAGGGATGGAATTTAAAAATTGGAACTATCAAAGCTGCTCTCTATAGAAACAGCTATGATGTATAATGTGTGAGTACATTAGAAATATACAAATGGACATGACATCTTTAAAATGCTCACTACATAGCCAGCATATATACTGAGTCCAAGTTTATACTGAGGACTGACTGAGAGTTACATGTGGTATTATCTCCAAAGCAGAAGATTAGGCAGGCAAGGATGTAAACTCAAGTCTATCTGAGTTAAGCATTTGTGTCATTTTTACTTAGCTATGAAAATTTATATAGTTCTTGCCCTGAGAAAAGAGAGGAATTGATATTTCAGGAGACATAGAAAATCTTAGAACAAGATTCCAGGGTTAAAAGTCTCCCTGGAAGCACATTTACTCTCTTTTAGAGATTAAGTGAACTCTATTGCAGGCTAGACATGAGACACTAACACGAGATGCCTCACTCTGTCAATCACCCACTCATTTGTCTGCAGTCCACCTCACTAGCTGCTAGTGGCAAAACATGCTGTGACAGAGGGCAGTAAGATACACTCAACATGAGTCGTGCACCCACCCTAGGCTGGAGCAGAAACTCAGAGAGGCAGCAAGCAGAGAGAGATTTTAGAGAAAGCATTTCTGCCATGTAACCCACACTCCCCTATGGCTTCTGTCAGCCCATAGATGTTCTTAAAGATTCCATTCAGGCCTTACAAGAGGAGTACAGGGTGTGTGAAAATGCACTGGGGAAGGGTGATAGTGAACTGGCTGTCCATAAGGATCCTCAGACCCTTAGAATATGGATGGCTGTGATTGGCACTGGCTACTTACTTAGTATGTTTTATAAGAGGCTGTGGCTGTCTCTAAGAGCTGTAGGACCACTCGGTGAATCTTCTCATGGCCAGTTCTCTTGGGATAAGAATTGAGAGATGACTTAATGGAACTTGGCATATAGCTCTGTCATAGAGTCCATATTTAGCAAGTGTGCGGTTCTGTATTCCATTCTAAAAATGAAGAGGTGAGAGGAGGAGAAGGGAGAGAAAAAAGAATTGGAGAAAGACTCTCCTCTCCTAAATATTTTGGCAAGCCATATTGGAGTCAAGAAAAAGGAAATGAGATGTTAAATTATTTTTGTATTAATTTTAATACTTTAAAATACTTCACCAAAGCTATAGTCATCTTGAGTACCTAGAGTTTTAAGAGCTTGTGACTGTCAGCCTGTCAGACTCTAGTCACCTGAGAAGTGGGCATGTGGGGAAGTTATCTTGCTTGTGTTTATGAAGTGGTTGGAAGAAAATCCAACCCCTATGGGCAGGCTCATTCTCCAGCTAGGATTCTGTACTTTATCAACAGAGAAAGGGAACCGAGCTTCAGCCTACATTCATTATTCTCTGCTTCCTGGCCGGGGATGTGTTGTGACCAGCTGCTGTAGACTCTTAGAGCCTTAAATTCCCTGCTAGGTGGGACTTTAAAAGTTGATCTGTGGGCTAAAAGTAAGCCTTTGCTTCTGCAAGTCGCTTTGGTCAGGGCATCTTATTATAGCAAAGAAAAAGAGGCTAAGAGTGGCCCTTTTACTGCTGCTGCAAAGGTAAACACACCACCTTTGTCCTCACTTGCGTCTCTTCCCTGAGTCTTCTCTACATTCAGGCTGCCCTTGCTTCCTGCTGGTAGAGAGAGCTCCCCCAAATGACCATGTCTCATGCTGTTGGAGTTTTCTCTGTAAAATAGAAAAAAGAAAGGCACTAAACTGGTTAGTCATGAGGCCCGGATGAGTTAACATGTAGGCTGTTGGAGAAGGTAGTCATGCACTCAGAAAATGAAGATACAGGTAAGCAAGGAATTACCTTCTGAAGCCCAGAGTGGTTCTTTGGTTCCTACCTCCGTCACCATAGCAATGACTACCACAAGCCTAGATTCCACTTGGAGATTCACCAGGAACGTGGGATGGAAGCTTCATGCTATCCTAGCAACAACTGCAGTCACATAATGGACACAGTCATTCCTTGTGACCATGTTCTGTGCTACCCAATGCTGCCGTTCCTCTCTGGACGATAGTGACCACCCCTCTTCGCTCAGCTACAGTTCCTCTTTGCCCTCTTTCCCCAATCAGTTTCCATCCTATGTGGGATATATGGCACTGCCCTAGCCAAGCTTTCTTCCTGCTGCATAACCAATCCACCAAGGCTCAGAACAGAGAAATGGGATTCCCATATAACAGGATTTAGGGGACCACAGTTATAAACCATGCAAAAACAAAAACGAGTCCAGGTGTGAGATCCTTCTCATGGGATGATGCCGAGAAATTTCATGCTAATTTTTTATCTGGAACATTTGAACATTCCCTGGGGACATGGATTTTATACTTGTGTTGTTACTTTAGGATGTCATGAACTGATTTAAATATTTGTTGGGGCATAAAAGTAAGAAGAACTGAGGCCATGACTACCTGTTCTCATATGTGCAAGGCAATGAGCTCTCTTCCGAGTGTGTTCTGGTGTCTCCCTCCTGAGCTAACTGTGGGGGAATCAGGCAATTATGAGATATTAGCAACAGCAGAGGAGGAACCCTACCACCACTGGCTAGTCATGATTGGCTAGTTTCTTGTTCTCCACTGTAGGCCCCGTTAGGACACTGGCTCTCCTATATCACATATATACAGCACAGGCCCTGAGGCATGATGACTGCTAGTGTAATTGATTAAAGAATAAGAGGAACCTGAAGGTAGGCGCTCGTGACTGCACAGTCACATGAGCTCCTCTGCTTGTAGTCATCCCATGGGTAAGAACATAAGAAGAGGTACTTGCACCTTTCAGAAAGGTGTATTCTCCTTGTGACAGGAGTTGAAACAGTCACAAAAAAAGACAAAATCAAGGATCACATAACAACCACAATATGAAATATGTACATTCAAAAGCTAGATTATGCACATGTAAGCATAATGTGTGCACATTTTGTGTGTGTGCACCTGTGTGCCTGGGTGTTTCTGCATGCCTCCTTTGAGTGTCTCAGTGTGTGTTTGTGCATGCGCGTGTATGGCTTGTTTCATGCTAAATATTTATCTGTCCTCCATCAATAACTATTTACCAGACACCTGCTAACAATGGCAGCATACAGTTCTGTAGCACAGAACATTTTATTTTTAAAAAATTTTATTTGTTTTTATTTTATTTTACATTCCAACCACAGTTCTCCCACCCTTTCTCCTGACCCCCGTCACTTCTCCCTCAGCCTACCTCTCATCCACTCCTCCCAACGGGTAAGGGCTCCCATGGAAAGTCAACAAAGCCTGGCACATTAAATTGGGGCAAGACCAAGCCCCTTCCCTCTGCATTAAGGCTGGACATGGTGTTTCACCATAGGGAATGGTCTCCAACAAGAAAGCTCATGTACTAGAGATTCAACCTGGTCCTACTGTCAGGGGCTCTTCAGATAGTTCAAGTTTCACCACTGCCTCCCACATTATGGAGGGCTTCATTGGGTCCCATGGAGGCTCCACAGCTGTCGATCTAGAGTTCATGAGTTTCCACATGCTTGCTTAAGCTGTCTCTGTAGATTTTTCCATCATGATCTTAATCGCCCTTGCTCATATATTCCCTCCTTCTACTCATCTCGTCTGCTGTTTGCTGTATCTTTCTCAGGGAACAACATAGCCATTCCCACTTTAGATGTAAGATAACCAAGAGGTAAAGATATTGAACGACTTTCTGATCTACCCACGTCTTAAATGACAGTGCAGTCCCGTGAGGTGGATGGGATGCTGTTTTGTTTTTATGGTTCTGTCTTGTTTCATTTATTCAGCTTTCTGTCGTAGAGCTGGGGAATACCAACGCTTTTACAAGCATACACAGGCCTCATGGGTAGTACTCAGGACTCACAGGAGCACAGCAGGGCAGCCTGGTTTTCCCCCAGTGCCAGTCTGCTGTTTCGTCCAGCTCCTTATTTTTTGCTTCGTGACTCTACTCTTAGGGTCCTATTTGTAACGACCTCTTCTCTTCAAGTTTTCTGCCTTTAAGATACAAATTAAAAGATGATCCAGGAAAAAAAAGAAAACAGCGTCTCTTATCGTTGTCATTCCTAGACTCTCCTCTCTGCATCTGCTGACTTTCTGCCACTCAATGGGGATCTCCCTGAGAGCAAGTGCAATGCCTTGGCAATCTCTGCATGTGGCAGAAAACTTCCAAACTATCTGTCAGGCACGTGGCAGCAGAAACCTGATCTAGCATCAGTACACACTTGTCAGTGGAAACTCCAAAGGCCTGCTGTTTAGACATCATGCTTCTTATTTAGTTTGTTCCTTGAGCTTTCTTCCAGACTTAGAGCTCACAAATTCTGTGCTTGTGTGAGTGACCGCAGCTGCATTAATGAGAATGCCAAGCACTGAACTTGAATGGATGAGCTGCAGCCATTTATTCATTCATTCTCTCAACTCATTCACTCAGATGAAGAGGTCTGTCAGTCAAAAAGCTGTCACAAGCAACATTGCCAGAGGCCTGGGTAAAGCCCTTCGCTCCAGGGTAGAAGTAGGACACATTGCACGTCACCCTGTCCTCTGCAGAGAGACCTACTGCCTTGTTTTGCTTATTTCCCAAGGACAGTGGGGACCGGCTAAGTGAAGGGTACCTGCAGCATGCCCCACCTCAAGAAAACGCCTGCCTTATGTCCTGTGTTCTTACGACAGAACCAGCTTACCATAACCAACCACACCTGAATCTGCCTCGATTTCCACAGTCTTCACCCAAGCATCATAGCCTTCCTATTGTCACGGTGTCCCTGTCCAGACAGACTGTCAGCTCCTGCTGTGTGCATCCAGATGCCTCTATGGGTGGAAACTTCTTCTTCTTGGGTTGGGGGGTCTGAATCACCCTCCAAAACACTATCCCATCTTATACAAATGCTTTTCCAACTCCTATTTGATCATAGACAGATAGAACCCTAGTAAGTGAAAATATCTTAAGTCAAAATGCATTAAATCACTAACCTACCCAACATCACAGTATCTGAAAGCAACACACTCGCAGGTATGCCCAACCTGGTGACATTGGAATGCTATATTGTCACATACAGATTTCATACAGTAGAAGTATGTGACTGGGTTACAAAATAAATCAAAATAAACTCTCATGATATTTTAAGGGAGTTTATGATTTTGTACTGGGCTGTGGGCACATGCTGCCCCTGCACAGGTTGGTATAACTGCTAGAGTTTCAGTTGTTTTCCCTCATGAACATGTCGAAGAGATGCTTTTCACTGCCGCCACTCAACAGGAAATGGGAATGCAGAACATACCACCCACCAACCCAGGGGAAAAAAGTCCTATTGGAGAGATCTCTCTTTCATACCATCAAGCCAAAAAATTTGTAAGCCAAACCATCATGAAGTTTGGAAACATTTGTAGCTTCAAGATACCCAAGGCAAAAATCATACCAGTGCATCTAAACCTTGATTTTTTTTTTCCTGTGAAAAAGAGCCCTGCCATACTCAGAGGTGTGGGTAGGCAACCTCCAAAAGCAGCTGCCCCTGCCTCCTCCCTGTGCCTTCCCTTCCTGCTACAACTTGAGGGCAAGCTCCCAGGCGGGAACCCATGCTGGCTCCCAGCAGGGAACCCATGCTGGCTCCCAGCAGCTGCCTTTCATCTGCTTCCACCTAACCTTCTGACTGCTGTTTCTAGTTCTTGCTGTCAGGGCAGTTCTTAGGCAGGGAGAAAGAAGTCCTCAGTATTTAAGAGAAGGCAGGGTTGTGAAGGTGGGAGAGCATGGATGAAGGAAACAGCTCTGTGTAGTCTTGGGTCTGGGGACATGAACTGATAACTGACGGGCGTGGCTCCATGTTTTGAGAAGGGAGGGGAACCTATGCCTCTCTGCCTTAACAGCAGCTGGCAACAGAGGAAGAATTATCACGCAAGAAACTTGTAGGTGCATGTATAAACATGAGCAGATGTGAAGACGTGTGTGAAATCGAGTGAGCAAGAGAAAAGCCTTTAAATCCTCGTCAGATATCTCGGCTGAGCCCCTGGCGAGGGCAGCAAGCCTGTGTCATCTCCTTGGATTTCTAGGCGTCAGAAGGATGCTCATTGCCTTGAAAGTTACAGGCCTCATAGTTCTTTATCTGGACACCTTTTCCTCACAAACCTCTTGCTTCTGTATTATGGTTGACAGTTTTATTTTTATGGGTTTTTACCGTCTGTGTATCTCAGTGCTTTATGTGTTGCTTTTCCTTGAGCTTTTTCCCCCCCTGTTTGTCATTTTGTCCTAGTCTGGTTTGTTTGTCTTTATTCTATATTATTGTATTCAATCACCAACACTACCACAGTCATCATCATCATCATTTTTTTGTGATTTTTGTTATTTATTATTATTTTAAATGCCTACTTGGATTCTAGTGATAGAGAGAAACAAAGGGTATGGATTTGGGTGAATAGCTGGGAGGAGCTGGGGAGAGAAAACCAGAATCAGAATGTGTTGTTTGAAACAAAGCTCTATTTTCAACAGAAAATCAAAAAGAAGTTATACTGCAGTGGTGTCCACAGTAACTAAAGAAAAATAGTCCATCAATAAGCCGGGCAAGGCACTTAGTTAAAAAGAGTCCAGACTTTATCTTTGAGCAGACCTGGAGCTAAGTCCAAGCGGCTACTTCATGTGAGGCAGAGGAAAAGGAGCTCATCAGGGACTTCAGTGCCTCCTGTCTGCATGGTGATTGTTTCTCCCTATGGAACCTTTCTGTGATGAAGAAAATGTTCACCAAGGGTACATGGCCATGGAAACTTCAAGTAAAATTGGTAAGGGACACGGAATTATAATCTTTAAAATGATTGTATGTGAGTAGCCACCAGGGCCTGTGACTGTTTTGGTGTTTAGTGACATCTGAGGCACTGTCCACTCATGTTCTTTATCCTTCATATGGTTTGTGAGCTATGTAAAAATCAAGGTCTTTTTTTAATCTATTTTTTATGAAAAATAAATTCTTCTCCCATGCAATATATTCCAACCACAGTTTCCCCTCTCTCTACTCCTCTCAGCTTCCCTTCTACCCAAATCCCCACCACCACTGCATAACACTTCAGAAAAGAACAGGCCTCCAAAAGACAAAGCCAAACACAACAAAACAAGACACAATGAGACAAAGCAAAAGCCTTCATATCAAGGCTGGACAAGTCAACCCAATAGGAGGAAAAGAGTCCGAAGAGCAGGCAAAAGAGTCATAGACACACACCCACTCCCACTGTTAGGAGTTCCACAAAAACATTAAGCTAATGGTCATACACATATACACAGAGAACCTGAGGAAGACCCATGTAGGCTCCATACTTGCCACTTGTCTCTGTGAGCCCACGTGAGCCTTATTTAGTTGATTCAGTGGGCCATGTTCTTTTGGTGTCCTCCATCCCCTCTGACTACATAATCTTTCCTCCTCTTCTTCTTGGGGTTCCCTGATCTCTGAGGGGAGGGATCCAAAAGACCTCTACTTTTAACTCTTGCTGTTGCTCTTTGTACCCACTTCATCTGCTGCCAGAAGAAGCTTTTCGATGACAAGACACTGACCTTTGAGTTTATCAGAGTATCATTAGGAATCATTTTTCTTGTTTTCTTATTCTATTGATGAAGAAACACAGGCTACAAGGAGATTTTCCTAGAATGTACTCCTTGCCATTAGCTGGATCCTAAGGTGGGGAGTCGGGGCTCTTTCCCAACCCATTTAGTAGGTCCAACTCAAACCCTAAGGCTGGTGGTTCACGTCCAGCTGAGACTATTCACACAATGAGCCGAAGTTACCAAAGATGAATTGTTCGTGGTGTCAATGGGAAAGCATACTGTGCAAACCATTTTCCATCACCAGCTCTAAACTCACCTTGAACCTGACCTCCAAAATTAAGAGACGGTCAGTTCCTGCTGTTAAAGGTTCTCTGTGTGGCATCCCAAACAAATTAAATCAGCATTTATTTGACAAATCTGCCCAGATAATTCTAATAAGAGGCATGCACAAAGACCCTCCACTCCACTTTACAGAAGAACAGCCGCAGCAGCCATCACAGCGCCAAGGTCAGCAGTAACTGCAATAGCAATAAATGCAGACGGCCCCACTGTTTACAACCAACCGGCCCTTTCATATACATTCTCAGGTTATCGTCATGAGGCACGATTATTGTTCTCTTTCAAAGACGGGCAACTGAAAACTCAGCAAGCAAAATGGGCTGATGGAGTAGACAAAAGCAGCCATTAATAATGTCAGCCACAAACACCATAGCCTTCTTCATGCTGCACAAACCCCAAGCCACTGTTTCATTTTATCTGCTTTCACCTGCTCTGACCTCTGTCCCAGTTTTCTAAAAAGAGTTCAAGTTCACACTGTTTTCCCCACTGGAATTTTTAAATAATGCCCCCAATTTCATTCCCCCAAAGCATTTGGATTTATCCAAACTATGACCCAGTCTTGCTCCCTATAAACCACATTTAATAGTAAAGGTTCTCTGCAGGTGTTTTCAGATTTATGGTAGGGCACGACAGCTGTGAACACAGGAAACATCCGTGTGCATCAGCGTTCTCACGGGCAGTCTGAAGGGTGCAAACACAGCCTCAGTGACAAGCTGCCTTGCAGGGAACAAGGCACAGTCAGGGCTCAATTCAAGAGACCAGTGCCTTACCTAGGACCTGCCACTGGCTTAGAGAGAGAGCTTAAGGTAAACGAGGAAAATAACGTAGGTAATTCTGAGATCACGCCAGCCTTAGTTCTCTTGCTAATTCAATAAGTGCTCGATATAATTAAAGGATTGCATAAGAGAGCAGCCAGTAAAGAGCAATGATCAGCATGTCCCCAAGAGCTTGAAGGTAGAGACAGGAAATATGTGTACTCCAGTGTGTTACTCCCAAAACATCCAGACTATGTACATAATTTATTATGGTCATAAGCAGACTCTGTAAACATCAGTTCCTTACCACATATAATACAACATACCACCAACAGGTTTAGTGTTTCATTTGCACACATCATGTTGTGAGTCTAGCAGTCCACTAGGGGCAGATCATTTCTGCATAGGCATGCAGGGATTCTACCCCGTGTCTTCAGCGCCACTAGCCAGAATGGGTGTCTAAGCCTGGGAAAGAGGGGCAGTGGGGTAGGGTACACTCCCTTCCATTCACATCCACTGTGTGGAACTATTTTCGTAACCCTGTCCAACTTCAGAGAGGCTAGAAAAGATGGGCAAGCACGTGGATCTTACCAGCAGTGGATGTCTCTTCTAAAAGTGTGTGTTGTGATAGATGGCTATTAGAAAGAACATTCGCTTGCGAATGAGAGAGAGTGAGTACAGGGAATGCTTTGAAGGTACTCGTGTTCTGTCTCCATTGCCCCTTGAGCAGCCCCTCTGACCTGCCCCTGGTGGCCCTGGGAGATCTTGATCTATATGGTAACATTTGCCTGGACGGAGCCACTTTGTCTCTACTACTCTTCCCAAAAGAGTGTTGGAAGCCAGCTAAGCCATAAGAGCCTGCAATGTTAACACTACAGAGTTCTATTTGTTTGATGAGGTGCCATTCTGAAAAGCAGTTGAGTTGCAGATGACCTTCTGGGCTGAAGCCTTGATGTGGAGGACAAAGCGGCTAAGTGTACCATGCAGTGCCTCTTTCTGATGATGCTCTTGTTACAAAATCCAGTTTTGCTCTAGTGTTTCCATGAAAGGAGGCAGTTGCCTGCCCACACACCCAGGGACCAGGCATACTTCAATGACAAGGTGAGGGAACTACCTTCATGATTCACACACCCTAGTCCCTTCTATCACGACTGTCTTCCCCTACCCTGCTGCCCAGTGCCACAAGTGTCCCACAGGAAAAGAGTTGACATTTGGGAATTTTCCATCTGTGTTATTTTCCTAGGATTACCATAGCAAATAACCAAAAACTGAGTGGCTTAAAACAACAAAAATTGATCTCTTGGGGGTTAGGGAATCAAAGGTCCAAAGCTAGAGTCCTCTACAACTCCATTATGTCACCCCATTATGTCACTGTCTTCTTAATTATTTTTCTATTACTATAATAAGACACCATAAACAGGGCAACTTATAGAAGTCAGATTGTTTGGAGTCTACAGTTTCAGAGGGTTAGAGCCCTCCACCATTGTGACAGGGAGCATGACAGAGGGCAGGCAGGAAACCAAAGCCATGGTTGAGAGCTCACATCTTGGGATACAGCCCCAAGGAAGAGATAACTGGGAATGGCATGGGCTTTGGAAGCCTCAAATTCTGCCCCTAGTGGCACAGCTCTTCCAAGGTCCTTCCCAAACAGTTCTACCAATTGGAGAACAAGTAGACAAACGTCTGAGCCTATGGGGACCATTCTCACACAACATGTGTACACGGTGTTCTCCTCTCCGTGTGTGTCTGGCTCACAGTCACTTCTTCGAGAGACACGAGCCAGTGTGAACCCAACTGGTGTTGCTGTTATATTGGCAAAGATCCTATTTCCAAATGAGGTTGCTTTCACAGGTCAGAGGAGTTCAGTCTATCGTTCCTGAGGACACAATTCAACTCATGACAACAGAGTTTCCCAAAGCAAAATACTCCCGCCCAACTCCAGGTTCTCATGAGTCAGGCACCACACTCCATGATGGCAGTATAGAAGAATAAGTCTCAGTGTAGAAGACAAAAGTTTGCACACCTCTCCTTCTCACTCTGAGACCCATAGCCACAGTCAAAAGAAAAATATATACTATTTTAGAGTTCAAAGCACAGCCCATGACATGGCACTACCCACATTCAGGGTGGGTCCTCACCTCTGCTAACATCACGTCAATCCCTCATCAGCAACTTGGTGTGACAACTCCTGGGTGGCTTGTCCTCCCAGATGATTCTAGACTGGGTCAAATCAACAGTTCAAATTGACTAGCACACATTCCCTCCTGCTCTCCAGCAGAGGAGCTATGTGAGGCAGTGAGGGGCAAGGCTTTCTTCTCCCTAGCCTGCAGCATTGCCTGTGAACACCAGTCAGTCCTTTTGAAGAGGATATGCTCAGATCCTTCTTTATCTCTGATGACTTTCACTGGTCTGAACCTGAAGGGAAGAGTCCAGTTGTTCTCCCAGTGGTCTGCACAGAAAGAAAGCACAAATGCCCCAGAAGACAGCACAGTGACAGGTATTCTGCAGAAGCAGAACTTAACTTGGGGACCGGGACATACAGAAGTGCCTTTTGCAAGTAGGCAAGTAAAAGGAACTAGAGCAATTAGCAGCACAACTTTCAGAAAGTCGCCCCAGCCAAGTGTGGACTCTGAGCCACAGGATTATTCTCTCCTGAGATTGGGAGTGGAGAGGTAGAGAGCATGAAGCTTGAGATGCCGGGGAACTGACAGGCGAATGCAGTAAACAGAGCTAATTAACATCAGCTTCATTGCCCAGATGACAACGAGCTGAGTGAACACAGCAGGCTGGCAAGAAAGCAGTGGGGTCTCCTGGCCTGCCCACTGACCCAGCGATAACACGTGGGACATCTCCCAAAGTGACCACCAAGAGCTTCTTTTTATATCTGAAGCTTTCCGTGAACCACTTTTGGGGGGTAAATATTCAGTTATCTTCTGTTAACTTTTCAGTGTCTCCTTTCTTCCCAGGAGCGTTTTATTAACAATACTGGTGGCCTCTGTTCTTTTTCTCTGAGCTGTGATACCTTGAGAAACTAACAATGGCCAAGAAGAGAAGTGGCATGTGATGCTTAATGGCAGGGCTCAGGATGAGTCCATCAGTCTGGACCCTGCTTAGATGACCTTGGACAACTCTGGGTCTCACTGTCTAGTTCTGATTTTGACTTCATTGGTTGTCACAACTGTTAGTGGGAGTTCCTCTGCTCATGGTCAGGATGAAAGGCAAAGAAGATGGTGGTGAACAGATGTAGATGAGTGGACAGGTGAGAAGACATTTGGGAGGACCTGTCATTAGGGTTAGCTTGGTCTCCAGAGAGATCCTGTGCTGGAAGCTTGATTTCCAGTGTACAGATATTTGGAGGTAATGGGTCTTTAACAAGAAGACCTAGTGAAAGGTGATTAAAGCACCGATCACCACCTTTAGAGAGATTAGTGTTGATCTCTCAGAGTGGATCATGTCTCACACAAGCATACTAGTCCACAAAGGACCGTTTACTTCCATTCTCTATTGTGTGTATGAGCGATCTCTCTCTCTCTCTCTCTCTCTCTCTCTCTCTCTCTCTCTCTCTCTCATCCATGTCTTATGTGATGTCACCATCCGCCATGCTATGACAGACAGCCAGGAGACCCTCATCAGACAGTGGAAAACTGCTTATATTTTTCCCAGACAGTGAAGTCATTGGCCAAATAAATCTCTTTTTATTTATAAATTGCCTAGCCTCAAATATTCTTGTATACAAATAAAGCAGACTAAGACAGGAGGAAAAATGTCTAAACTTATGAAGAATTACACTCCTGGGTTTTTATGCTGCAAAATAGATAAAAGAAAGTATCTCTTATGATATTGGAGGATCCTTGGAAGATGGAGATTCAAAATATGAGTCTAATTTTAGGCATTTTAATTTTTATGTGCTCATTAGACATCCGGTTAGAGAAAGTAAGTGTCCACTGTGCAAATTTTCCCCAAGGCTTCAATCACTGTTTAATATTGTAATTCAACCCCTGAATCAGGTCATTCATAGGTGCGTAGGCAGGTTGACAGATAGGTAGACAAATACATCCTTCTATTCAGAACAAGAGGCTAAGAGTTCAAATAAAAAGTCAAACCTCAGAAGATGACCATTTGGGTCCTTCTTCACTGTCCATGGCAACTGATGGACAATTTCTAAAATGTTCTTTCCCATTAGAGCACACTGAACAATGTCATTTCTACCTCACAGAGGGGCTTTGAGGATAAAGGGAAGCAACACTGTGGTTCTGTCTTCCCCATCAGTCTCTTTTCTCTCCTTCTCTGTCCTCTCTGTTTGGTGATGGTACTGAATCAGTCATTAGTAAAAGACATGTAACCAAATACCACTAAAATTATCACAGAATGTTAAAACTTTTTTTTTGTTTATACTTGGCATCTGTGCTGGTTTGAATAGGAATGGCCCCCAATGGCTAATATAGTTGAGTGTCTAATCCCTAGTTGGTAGAATGTCAAGTAGGATTAGAGGTGTGACCTTCCGGCAGGAAATGTGTCACTGGTCCACTTTAGGCCAAGGTTCATTCATTTATTCTCTCTCTCTCCATATATATATATATATCCCTATCTATTTATCTATCTATCTCTCATCTCTCTCCTGCTCTAGTGCCTGCCTGCATGCCTCCATGCTCCATGTTCCCCACAATGATAATAATGAACTAAGCCTCTGAAACTGTACGCATGGCCCCAATTAGATGATTTATGTGTAAGACTTGCCTTGATTGTAGTGTTTCCTTGTGGCAAGAGAGCAGAAACTGTAGCAGCACCTTCTGTCAAATGTATCTATTTCAATTCACCTAAGTCTTTGCCTACTCCCTGTTCATTTATCTATCTACAAAAAATCATATTTTCAGATCACATAATGATCTGAAAAAAAAACTATAATTGTGATCTCTCCTCCCCAGTCATTACATTTCCTTTCTCTTTGTCTGAGTATCTGGGACAGAAGCGATATCTCCTTTACCACTTGTCTCTAGTTTCCAGCCTTCTGCTTATCGAGGGCTACCCAACCCAGCAGAGAACACAATTAAATGACTTCCTATAGAAGGCATCTGGAGTGCTTGGCCTTCGTGAGAGAGGATTCGGACCTTAGGCAGCTGGAAATGCTTTTCAATCAATATAGTCTGGGCAGGGGTCACTCAGACTCTGCTTATATCCTGGAGAGTTCTTCAGAGGCTGACCTCATCGTGTTGACCCAAAGACTGCCTGACATCAGGAGGAGCAGGGAGGGAGTGGGAGGGAAAGAGAGAGGCTTGCATTAAGTTGTGTGAGTGAACCAGGAGGCACTGATTTCCTGAAGTGTTCCTGGCATCTGGCACCATTGCTATTGTGTAAGCAAAAGGCAGTGCGAGTTAGGAAGCCTTGTATTCTGCTTCTCCTTCACGCTTTCTCTCAGTACTGTCCTTATTGCTCTCCTCATTCATTCGCTCACCCATTTATCCATTCATTGAGCAATGTGTATAAAGATAATGGCCTGGACTTAAAAGAGAAATATCACCCTCAGTATTGTTTACCTATTATCATGGGCTATCTACTATGACTTATGTAAGACGGTAGTACCTAGCATACCCTCATGTTACAGCATAGTGCTTGGCCTGTGATGAAACCTATGAAAAGTGGTGTATTGACGTAATTGCTAAAAAAGAATGGGAACTTATGAGTGAAAGAAGAGATTAATAAATACATGGAAGAATGAATGAATGCTTTCAAGTGTAAAAGAATGACTGAGAAAATTAATCAATGAATGAATTAATATGAATGAAAGTGACAGATGTTCATATTATATGAGTGGAGAATGAGAACAGTATAGCCTTAAGCCAGAGACCTTAATCCTTCCCTGTTCCACTATAATCAATGCTTTCGTTTCTCCCTTCCCAAAGTTCATAGTCCATTTGCAGAGATTGTGACTCCATAATTCCCAAGTTCACATAACAGGCTTCAGAGCTTGGCATACAGTGAGAAGAAAGCGAGAAATCACCCTGGGCTTCTGGCTAAACAGATGTAGGCTGGATCCCAGTTCTGCCACTCGATAGGTGTACAGCAGGGCTAGTCCCAGAAGACTTCGCTGTGATGAGGGGGAAAACACTCTCTTCCGTGTCTCACTGAGTGATCGAAGTCCCAGTGCGGACCAAGGAGTTGTGTCCTAGCAGCTTATCAACCAGCAAGTGCAATGCGAAGGCAGAGTCGTTGGAACAACATCATCGGGCAGAGGAGCGAGAAAGAAGGCAAGCCCAACCCAAAGACAAGGTTTGTTCAGAGTCCCCAGGCTGAGGAATTTCCATAAAAAGGGATCGAGTTTCCTGGGGCAGCAGCGGGGGAGGACTATTTTCTCCCCTCCCTCTATTCTCTGCCCTATCCCTTAATTACTGTATTCCAAAGTGTTTCTACATCTTCCTCCCCAAGCTCTCAGGGAGTAGAGGGTGCACTCTTTCTCCTGCCATGGAGGAACTGTGGTTTTCTGGCAGCATGAGAAGCCCTGCTGGGGACTAAAGAAGAGGGCTGATTTCTATTCTGGGGCTTTGAAAACAAATGAGTATATTGTGGGAACTCCCTGTGGGAGCTTAAGTCTCCGGGGAGATGGTGGCACCGCCTGTGGAAGCCTTTCCACAGTACTGTGATCGACAGCATGACGCTTCGTCCATACTCTGTAGGCTAGACACTAGTGCTTAGGAACCTACCTTGTGGGCTGATGAAATACTAGCCCCTTCACTGGGTAGGTGAGGAGGCAAACTCCCCAGAGGATTGCTGAGGGCTGACCCTTGTGCTAAGAATTTTCTCCCAGTCTGATAGGTGCCAGTGTCTACCCACCTTCCCCAGAGGTTCTGTGCTACTCTCCGCTCCTGGGAATTGGAGGAATCAGGCTGGACCTTAGCTGAGCACTCTATTCCTAGACCCTCAAGTTGACAATACATATGTACAGCGATGAATTTTCCCCTCCCTCCTGCTGGCCAGGTTAGCTCCAGTAAGATCCATTCATTATTGAGCAAAGTGGGAGCTAACACTTGAACCCATCTCTCTGAAGTCACTGGGCCACCCAAGCCTGCACTGCCTCCTCTGCTCTCAGTGTTAGGAGAAGCATTCTAGTGGCTGCCACATTTTGGAAAACAAAAGAAAAAAATGGCATTGTGTTTTTACATACTTTGCATTCATTCAGAGAAAACCAAATAATTTCACCAATAACCATTTGAAACTCCTGAAAGTTCAGGAAAAACTCAGGAGAGGTACCATTGATTTCATCTGAGTTAGTATATAACGTTGACTTGTAATCTAAAGGACAACTTAAGCAAAGCAAAACATAAATAAACAAATAAACTAAGGTCTGTTCAGTGTAAGGGAAAGCCTTGATTCTGAAGGAGAATAACGTTTCTTAAAATCTAACTGTGTGCCATTCATCCAGTGGGAGGCTAGGGATCTCAAAGACATGGACGAATTTCAAATCTTCCATACCTACATCTGAAGGACTCAAACTTCCCATGGGAACATTTCTTCCCCCCTCCCAAAACTCAGCCCCCATCCCTAAGCAACTATTGTTCTTACCATTGTCACCTTGACTACACACACCAAGTCCTGTTCTGCTATAATACAGCGATTGGAGAACCGCTTGCCCCCATGTATTTCTCAGCATCGCAATCACAGAAAGACTCAGGCTGTGTGACACAGTACTGATCCAACCGGAAAATTTAAGTTTGGTTGCTCTTAGAATTGTTCCTCTCTCACTCGTGGTGTGCCAGCATCTAATCACAGAATAAGGAGCCACCATGCAGAAGTTTACCACCAAGTACAAAGAAACTTCACCAAGAAGATTGTGCTCTTGACTTAAAGGGAACACCACTGGACCCTGGGGTGGAAAGGCCCTATTGCTAGATTTCTCAGACTGAGTTGCAGACCCTGCAGTCATCTATTTGCAGAAAACATCTAACAGTACTGACTATCTCCCAGCAACCGTGCTTGGAGCTAGAAATTGGAAGCCTGAAGGTCCTTGCAATGGTTTGCTGGTAGTTCACCCTCTCCAGGGAGCATGCTTCTGGGGGCTTATATTTACACTGTTTTGTTTAGGGACAAAGAGGCAAGCAATCCAGCAGACACAGTACAATACAGCAAGCATTATAGAAGAAGTGGGTACAGAGCAGCCTGAAAGATCACAGCCATGGGACAAGGATGGGCGTGAGCACCACCAAACAGAATTAGTTCAGTGAGGCAGTGTGGGGAAGTTCATAACCCAGGCAGAAGCTTTATTCGTATGAGATGCTACACACCGGGGACAGAGTGAATGGGCTCTTATGGGAAAATGTAAGGGTCAGGAAAATGAAGCTAGAGGAAGTTCATGCACATTGCTGATAAAATCACCAATGATGCTTTAAGACTTCAGTCAGTGTTTATGTGAGGTGGCTTCATGACGGGTATACCTCTGGCACTGTGTTGACATAAAAACTCCGGGAGCCAACCCCAGCAGAAAAAGACAGAGTGGTTGTCCTGACTGAAGAGAACCCTTGGGAAAGTGATGTGGTTCCAGAATGGAGGGAGCTATGGTTACTGAGTGGCCTGGGTAGTGCCCCAAGTCTGGTACTCCTGTTTTTCATTATTACAGTCCTGGTTGTCATGCGGGGATGAGAAAATGTTACAGGAGCTTGGTCACCTTCTCTGTCATTTGTGCAAAGGATCCCTCACTTGGCATGAACACCAGGAACAAGAAGAAGTGTCCAGTGTCACAAGGCTCACATTCTTAGCCAGACCTAGCTGGGCCATTGTCAGAGCCTCCTCTTTCTGTCCAACACTGTAGGAAGAGTTCTCGGCTTGGAAACACCTAGAAATACAACTAGCTTGCAGCTATCGAGATCACTGTGTGTCTGGGACCAAGTATCCTGCTTCATTTGCTTCAGTTTCCTCATTTAAAAATGCAAATAAGAAAGCCAGCTCTTTAAGAGAGGGAGATGACTAAGATTCTACACAGAACACCACACAGACAGCTGTTTTGTGTTGTGAGCATAAAAGAGGTCTATTATAATCTCCTTGGGTCCCTGAAGGTCCCCTTTCCCTTCCCTTTCTGTCTTCTGTCCAACTCCTAACTCCTTCCTACCACACTTGCCAATGCTTCTGACAGAAATAAAACTCATACTAATAAGCAATTAGTAAGGTCATTGTCACACAGAGAGCAGCCAAGGTGCTCTGAGAGGGATGGTAGCTCATAAGGTTTAATTTTATTTCCAACAAAGTATTGACCATCTCATTATTGCCAAACCCAGGCCCACAGATTCCATCTTTCTCCCACTGTGTCCACTGCTGATTTACTGGCAGCACTTCAAGGAGCCTAACTGATTTGAAAACACAAAACTCCTGAAACCAGAACGAGTTTATTTTCCTAACCGTTGATAACTATGCTTAACTCTAATTTGGCGTGAAAGGACTCGGATGGCTTTGGAGAGAGCTGTGCGTTGTTAGCATGAATTACATACAGCTCATGTCCACAGGGTTACTGAAGGACTGGATTGTGTCAGGTTTCAGAGCAGTGGTAGGTGTGGTCCAGAACACAGACACCAGGGACTTCCTGTTAGGGAAGAACCTGTTAGGGTATTCATAGGCTGCTCAATGCTAAAGGGTAAGCTTCCTTGTAATATAAACTGATTCAGAATATTTCACATGCCCTACAATCCACCAGGTTCAAAATAAACAATCTGATGGCCTTTCAGCAAATTTACCAGATTGTATGACCACCACCACCACCAATCAGCTTTTAGAACATTCCCATCACCCCCAAAAGATGCTTCATGTTCATTTTCGGTCAACTCCAGTACCACCTCCACCCACCCCCCGCTGTCACATACCTTCCCAAGCAACCATTTAGCTACATTCTCCACACCTTCCCAGGCAACTGCTTATCTGAGCTAACCTTCCCTTGGCACTGCAGAGTAGGGTTGGCATGGCCTCAATGCCTGGCTGCTTTCTTTCACTCAGTCTAACGTTTTGAGGTTGTTGATGTGACAGACAGCATATGTAAGAGCTCTTTTGTTTTATTGCAAAATAACATCCCGTTTCACGAGTACACCCCAATGTATTCTAACACCAATTGATAGACATTTAAGTCATTTCCCCATGGCTCTTGTAATTCCTATAGCTATGAACACTGCTACACAGGTCTTTATGTAGACATTTGTGTTTTTTCAGGTGGACCTAAGGGTAGGATGAATGAGATGGTTTAGTTGATTTGTGGTTCACTTTTTAAAAACTTATCTCCAGCTCTTAATGCTTCCACCAGTGTTCATTTCCTCTTTGCACCTCAACAAAAATATGCCTGCAGTTTTGACATGAGAAGCATATGGTTCACACCTCCCCTACAGCCCACAGTAGGAAACGCAGACATGAGGAGCTCCTCCTCACCCCACTGCGCTGATCCTGCGGCAGAGGTGAAGGCTTTGAGCCACCAGGAACACTTCCAGGAAAGAAAGAAAGCTGAGTTTTTCCTTCCTTCTCTTTCTAGGTTGTATGGCTTAGAGAAAACAAAATATTATTGAGTTATAGGAAGAATAGGGCATGCTGTCGTTTCCAACAACTGTCTTGGGTTATGAATCGATGATTAAATTTTGTTTGCACATTCTTTTCAATGCTCTGAAAAAGGTTAGCAATTATTTAGTCACAATTCAATTAATGACGGAGCTTGGATGCCTACTAAGTGCTGAGAACAGAAAGTTGTAAGTGTGCAAGGAGATCAAGTGAGTAGCTAGTCTCATTGATGACGAGCCAATACCTTACAGCTATGCTGTGTGCTGTGGTTCAGAAAAAAATGAATTTAGGTCTTTTCTTTTTGCTAAATATCCATCCTGCTGACTAAAATTCTGACAGCAGAAATAGTAAAGGAAACTTGAACTTGGGTCTGCCCTGTATTACTGCTCCTCCAGATATGAACAATAAATAGATCCTGGTACATTGAACTTGAAGAAAAAACTACTGAAGACATTGTCATATCAGGACTGAGGAGGGAGTACTGTGAGGCTGTGTTCCTCTTGTGTCCCTATAGTTGAAACAAAAGAAATTAACTTCCACTGTGCACCAACCCCACAATGCAAACTTGAAAACATGAACACAATTTCCACCTTTGAGTCATGAAATATGTGGCCCAGAGCAATGAAGTTCAGGGTCTAACCCAATATGCCACATCCCAGCAATAACTGGTACTGTGCAAAGTGGGAAAGCCAGTGTGTTGGCAAATGTCTAACAAACAATACAAGCATGCAAGTTCCATACATTTTACTATTATGAAAGATTTACAGAATGTAACATACAAATAATAATGACATATGCAGTGTTCCTTACTGTCAGCGCTATACTGGGATTCCCCCAGAGTGACTTCACTGATCCATGCTGAAAGTAGATTCTTAGCAAACCTATGGTTACAACGGACAAACGAGCATACATAGCTCTGGTATCAATATTTCCTTTCCAATACAAAGGAAAGGAATTTTTCCTTTATGTTAATAAGTGAAACAATAATGAGACAATGGACATATGTCAGAAGTTCCCTTGTTCATTGCAGAATAAGCAAATCTTCTCTGAATTTGATAATAGTTTTGAACACTCTAAGATTGTCTTTTCAACATTTGTGATTGTCACATGACACATTTGAAAGTAAGGCCACTTCATTAATGATTCCTCCACTATGTTCTTGGTATGCAGTGTGAAGAAAATCAAACCCTGATTTGGAGCATGTGCTGATTTCTGTAAATCTCTCACCCTGACCCACGTCAGACTAGCGAAGGGACATGGGAGCAAGTTTCCACCCCTTGAGATGAGGTGTAAAGGCCATTTATCCTGTGCTCAGTTCCTAGAATAACTGGGAATGGTTGTTTTAGAGAGATGAATTCTGCGGGCAGATTTGGAAGGGGAAATACAGGAGAATGTTGCAGCGTCTCAGAGAACACTCCCCTGCTCTGCCCTCATCTTCACTACTGTCACCTCCTACTTGAGTTGTTGCAGTTATCTCAAGACTTTATCACCTGTCTCATTGGCTTTCTATTACTGTAACAAAGACATGAGATGGCAAAATTTACAAAGGAACATTTACTGAGCTCACAGGTCCGAATGCTATTAAGTCTAAGACAGTGGTGTTGTATACAGTGAGAACTTTCTTGCTGCCCTAGAACACTATCAAGCCCATCATATACCAAAACAGAGCAATCATACTGGGTCTCTCTCCTTATAAGGCCACTAAGGCCATCATGTAGTCTCAGAGCATTGCCTGGGCTAATACTAATTCTATCCCAAAGGCAGCACCCTCAATGCCATTATCATGTAAGTCTAGGGGTTAACATCCCAACACAAGAACACTGGGGTGCATACTCACATGATAGCATCCCCCAGTGACCATCTGCTCTTCAGAAAGCAGTCATGAGGTCCTATGAACACATGGTTGATGTTCTGTGCCTTGGTCTGGACACTGCATGGACTGCTCATTTATTTGGAGCCTCACTCTGCAGTCTCTCAGTGACCACAGAGCCTGTCACCTGCTCTGATTGTTCTAGAAGTTCTCCACCTGCTCTGATTGTTCTAGAAGGAACTGATTCGCAAAAAGATGTACAAATTGTGGGGTGACTCTGGGATCCTGGCCACTGCATTTCCATGGAGTCCAGGATGATACAATTGAGAAAAATGGCCTTTGAGACAGATGACCTCCAAGGGAAGAAGGCAAACTGAGGCAAGCAGCTATTGCTGGAACATCTCATTTCCCTCCCCCACCTTGGCTTCCTTCTTTCCTTGGACCTTCTGAAGTCAGAAAGTGTTGTGTTAGGGAAAACCATTCTCTAGGCGGCTTTCTCTGGAAGTTCCTCCCGTTCTCTTGGCATCCCCCAGCACTCATACACCGCAGGTCAGTTGTGTCCTTTTATGGCAGGGGAGTGTTACTAGGATAGACCCACCGGACACAAGTCAAAGAGGTTTTTAGCGGATGTTTTGAAGGCATGTACTGCTTTACCCATGTTTTCTATTACACACATGGGATCTTGGAAGCTTGACCATCTACAAAGTAACTTCTACTCTGAACATACCTGTGGGCCTATGAAAAGGGTAGCTTACAGCTGTGAGTGTGTGCACCCTTGCCCACACTGGGGGTCCATTTGCCACTCTCTCCCGACAGTCAAGAGAGAAGATAAAGAAGAGGAAGCATTCCTGAGCATGAACCATAGACTGCTCTTTGTCTCGTTTCATTTCTCTTTTTACTGAATCAAAACTTGAACAAGAAGGGGAAAAGGAACTGGGAAAAAAGGTTCACAAGTTTCTTGAAACCTGCCGTGAAGGAAAGATTCAGCAGTCCTTCCTTATTTTCTAAGTTAGCTTTTCTGCCTTGTGCTTCTTTTACTTTCTCAGGAACTACAGTGAGGGACAGTCGCTTAAGAAACACCAAGGAGGCCTGGTTAGAACTGTAAGGAAATCAAGGCCAAATGAAGGGACTGTGAAAGATATGGGGCAGCCTTCTCTCTCCCCTGATTAGTCAACAGCTCAGTTCCCTTCTCACTTTTAAGGTCAGACATGGGAAGGTAACATGAACACCTTTCTCCAGTCCCAGCCTCTGAGACTCAATCTTTTAGGGCCTGATTCTAGGAAAGGAAGAGTTAAGTTTAGACCCCTCCATCTACTCTATCCCTGCATCCCAGAAGTAGAGCTGGTCCAGCCTAGAACATTCTAGACCTACCCTTTGTCTTAGTGAACAAGAATCAGAAGTGGTTCCTATCCCTATGGGTTGATTCTCTACTGTTCAAGTATTTCCTCTACTGCTATTCTGTATGAGGGGGCAACAAGAGGCCCTAATATTTGGAGTCCCAGGGTTTAGGGTGGAAGATACATTTGCAAAGGATGACTTCACAAGTGAACACACAAAGAACTGGGGCCTGACTCATTTCAACAGAGAACACAGGGATCTCTCTGAATCAGGGAAGCTAGAGGAAGCATATTTGTGGGGAGGGAAGCAAGTTCAGAGAGAGAGAGAGAGAGAGAGAGAGAGAGAGAGAGAGAGAGAGAGAGAGAGAGAGTTACCTAACCCATCTTATTTTACATCCTCATCAACAAGTATGGGAAAGAGCTCAGAAAGCCTAGCCCTCTTCTCTCAGTGAGAAGATGTCATCTAATTCATTTCACTGTTATCACAAAAAGTGTTAAATGTTGAAGGCTAGGCTGATAGCTTATTAGAGTAGCAAGAATGGGCTCAGACAAGAGATAATCCAATATTCCTCTTAGTCACTAGTAAGGGAATATTTGGCTGGAAGAGGGCACTGGGGTTTGCTTCCCACTAAGTTCAGCTAAGGAAAAACTTCAAACTTAAAGGTTGCTGGTACCCGCTTGACTTGAGACAGAGGAGAGGGGTCTGATCTGGGCTGGGGTAGGTCTTAGGGATCATAACAGTCATCTCTACAAACAGACAGACTGAGCATTGTACCTTCACCTATAGGGAAGGTTATTAGAAAGGCAAGATCACTGAGAAGACACTGAAGAATTAGAAGTAGGCAAGGAGAGCAGAAGGGAAGGGATTTACAGCCAGAGAAGATACCAGACAATGAGGATGCTTCAACTCACCATGTCTAGGACCACCCAAAAGCTCTACTCCTCTGGCATGTGGGCTGTAAAACAAATCTAAAGAGGTGAACTAATGATTGAGAAATTTGTAGAGGATCTTTTGATAGAAAGGGATTGATTTCAAGGTCAACAAGAGAGTCTTTTAGTCTGATTGAAAGATCAAGGAAGTGTTTATGAGCTAGGGGCACTTGAACTAACTAAGGCTGCTGAGTTGTCAGCAGATTACACCCCTCTTAACACGGGACATTGGGTCTTTTCTACTCCATTCAACTCATGAATCCGAATTCTTACTTTTCTCTGTTTAGAGCAGAGAGCCGAGAGTACGAACATGATTGATAGGAATCCATACAGGACACAATTAATGGAACTCCCTGGTTTTGTTTTGTGGTTTTCTTGTTTGTTTGGTTTTTTTGTTGTTGTTGTTGTTTTTTAAGACAGAGTTTATGTATCCCTGGTTGTCCTGGAGCCTGTTATGTAGACTAGGTTGGCCTTGAACTCACAGAAATCCACCTGCCTCTGGCTCCCGAGTGTTTGGATTAAAGGCAGGTGTCCCCCCACACCTGGCCCATCACCTGGCTTTATAGGTAAGGTAATAGGGCCCAGAGTTCTTGAACAAATAAACAGAGATGACACAGGTCAGTAGAATAGTTGGGGTTTTGGGCTGGGTCACACAATTAATCTCTCACTCCCTTGTAGCTGGCTGTGCTTGGGATCATAGTCCAGACTGTGGAAGTAGACAGCATGGATGGGAAGTGCTCAGCCACTGAGTCAGACCCTCGCAAACCTAAAGCTGTTTCAGAATAGGACTTTAGCTTATAGCGGAGTTATTTTACTCACTTTCTGCTCTAACTCTGTTCCCAGGCAGAGCAGGGATTGCTCCCAGCATTGCTTGACTGTGATTTCCTGATGTGCCAGGTCACAGTAAGATTCAGCGCCATATTGTGTTGAAGGCTCTGTAAGGATTTGATATCAGAACTTATTGGTATCCACTCTCAGAGCAAATGTAGCTTCCTTCAAGATATGGGGCCATGGTCTCATTGCTACAACCATACCAGGAGACTATGTAGTAGGTACTGGCACCCACACTATCTTCATTGGCAGCTCCAATGCTGCTTCACTGCCAGAAGCGAATAGAGCATACCACAGTGGGTGTGTATCCACCTGATGGTGGGACCAGTTCACACGCCATGCTCTCCTTGGCCTATCTGTTCTGCCCATGCCTCAGATGTGTTTGGTCTCTATGCAAAGGAGCCATGTATTTCAAGGGGACTTCAGTGGTTAGAGCCCTGAGTCTTGGTCCCTATGTCTGCAAAATGGGGACAAGCTGAGTGTCTACTCTGAGGGCTTGTGAGGATGCAATCAGCTCACAAAGGGCAGCTTTGTAAGGGGAGAGGTATTCTTTGCCTAATGATATATTTCCCAGCCTTCTCTCTGCCTGAATGCAGTTCAAATGGATGAATCTTCAAGATGTCGACAGATAGAGATGTATATATAGATAGATTTACATAATTAGGGAAAGGTGGTGGTGAGGATAGAGGTGGTGGTGGTGGTAGTGGTGGTGGTGAAAGCGTGTACACAAGAGAAACAGAAAGACAGAGACAAAGATTGTTAGGGGTTGGCTCACAGGTTTCTGGAAGCTGGCAAGTCAAAGAGTACCCCTCTGTCCTGAATTTGGAGATTTAGGTAACAGCTGATATTGTCATCTTGAATTGAAATTCCTCAAGGCTTCAGGTTGGTGACTGACAATTTTTTCCTGTGTCAGTTTTGATGAAAGATTCCTTCTTTAGGATTTCAATCACCTTTCTGCCACTGCAACAAAGTAACTGAAAACAACTTACCAGGAGGAATTGTTTATGGGGGCTGATGGTTTCAGAAGAGCCAGTTGCTAGTCCCCTGCCCTGACTGTGACTGGACAGTTAGACTATGGCAGGAGCACCCAACAGAAAGAGGTCTGTTCATCTCTTGGAGACTGAAAAGCAGAGAGAAACAGGAAGAAGTTGAAGTCATAATAATCTCCTTGAAAGGCACACTCCCAATGACCTAGCTTCCTCCCACGAGGATTCCCTTATCTCCCTGTAGGATCATAGGATAGTGGATAAGCTTTTAGCGCTTGGGCCATTCCAGACCCAAACATAGTACTCAGGAAAACTGTCTTTGCTCTTAGGGTCAGCAGGGTTTAGAAGACAGAGCACATGATATAAATTATCTGCTGGACTCAGAGTCCACGGAGGGCTTGGAAATGTTTATTACGAGGAGGAAATACCTTCACATTTGCATCTAGACATGGGCAAGCTAAGCTGACACATAAAATTAACCATCACATTTACATCTATTTACATCACAGGAAGTGGTAAATAGGAGAGGGGTAAAAAAACACAGCCTCTCCCTGTGGTCAGTAGATTATCAAGTAGATTTTCCTCTCATGCTTCTCTGTGAAGGTTGCCAAACACATTTTTAGGGTCCAGCCCACGAGCAGAAAATCATGAGATAGTAGGAAGTAGATGGTTGGGCTTCGTGAACCTGAGAGAACGCAATGTATGTGAGGGGATTAGAGAGAGCTCCGTAGTTACAAGTATGTGTGTGCTGGCATTGCAGAGGACTCCAGTCAGGCAGCTCACATTTGTAACGTCAGCTCCAGTGGACCCAACACGTGGACCTCTGTATGCACTGCCCTCATGGTCACCTACCTACATCCGTAATTTAAAAGAAAATAAATATTTTAAAAAATAAATAAGTGCACTTAAATTCATACAAACACACAAGAAAAAGATGATGGGAAGAAGACTACATAGCTCTTCACTTTTTTGAGCTGGACAGTGCGAGTATATGGGGCCTGGTGAATGCATCCCTAAGCCCTAGATTAGCCTGGATGCTCAAGAGAGCACCAATCTCTTTTTATTCTTAGACGGAGCTGTGTGCAAGAGTTTGTACTTGAAGGAAGTTCACACCTACCTCTGTTCCTGCCTAGGGATTCAATGCAAAGATCAGAAAAGCATCTGGCACTTGGAGGGGTTTCTAGCCACTACTGTGGTGACTAGGGACCCGGAAGCACAGGCACAGGCTACCACAGTAATCACACAGGCATCTCAGATGCAAGAGCCGGAGGTTAGAAGAATAGTCTGTTCTGATGTTTCCTAGGCCCTGCTGGAAATCTCATGAGACTTAAACTCACAGGTAGAGGGGATGTAGGTGCTTGACATGGGCTGCCAAAAGAGCCTGGCTGACTGTGGGCTTATGGACTTGTAAGACCCCAGTGTTGCTCAAGTGTCATGTCCACTCCTGCGTCCCTACAGTATAAGCAGCATGTGGAACAGATGGACTGAAATTCCCCTATGGTCACCACAGCCTGGAGCTTAATCTCTCTGTGCAATCCCTCCCTTCAGGTGTGAGCGAGGCAGATGACAACTCCCACTCCTTCACACACCGTGCTCAGCACAATACATGGGACTGCGCCAGGTGTAGGGTGCTGTTTCTACACACATGTAATCAGCAACTCCAGCCTTGCCTGAAGCCATGCTCCAGGCTTCATTCTGAGCTGGCCATCTGGAGGCAGTATCTGGCCTTGTCAAGTGAGTGCTCACCCCAGAAGACTGCCTCACTTCACGTGATAGCACCAACGATAAATTGGGGTTCCCATGATACCTTCTCTGGGTTCATTTAAACTGCCTAAAACAGCTCGCAGAAGTCAAGGAACCACCTTACATATGTTGTTGTAGGAGCTGCTTGTTCATTTCCCAACCACCCAGACTCCTGAAATAACCACACAGAAACTAGTATTCAAATCACTGCTTGACCCATTAGCTCTAGCTTCTTATTGGCTAACACTTATGTCTTAATTTAACCCATCTCCATTAATCTGTGCATCACCACAAGGTTGTAGCCTACCAGAAAAGTTTCAGTGATTCTGTCTCTGGCTTCTCTTTGACTCCGTCTTTCTCTCTCCCAGCCTTCAGCTTAGTTTTCCCTGACTAAGCTCTGCCCTGCTCTGCTCAAGACAGTTTCTTTATCAAACAATGATGTTCACCGTATACAGAGAAGAATTCCACATCAACATGTGCCCATTTTTTTTTTCTTTTAGATGTTTTGTTTTTCGAGACAGGATTTTTCTGTAGCTTTGGATCTTGTCCTGGGACTTGCTCTGTAGACCAGGCTGGTCTTGAACTCATAAACATTCATTTGACTCTGCCTCCCAAGTACTGGGATTAAAGGCATGCACCACCACCACCCGGCTCACGTGCTCACTTAATACAAAGGATATTTTCAAGGCTACAGATATGGATCAGATGAAGGAACGTGTGAGGTAGGGTATAGAGCAGTCTCCTGCACAGCAACTCCTGTTTTGTGGAGTTGGGTCTGCTACTCATTAGGCAACCTCCAACCAACATCTGGTAAGGAAATGAGATCCTTAGTCTATCAGGTTGAAAGAAACTACATCTCAAGCATGAAACATGCAAAGAAGCAACCCTTCCCAGATGATCTTTCAGATGAGAGAGAACCCAGCTCCAGCTCAAATCTTGGCCATAGCCTAAAAGGGGAAACCCTGAGCTGCTGACTGCATTCCTTATACTCTCCCCTTGCCGTCATGTCATGCCTTTCCATAGCCATCAGTGACTTGTACAGGATGCGATTTCTAAGAAGGAAGTGACCCGACCCGCGGGTCCAGTTATTCAGGGTTCCGAAGAGGCTCCTATCTGAAAATCATGGGCGAGAGAAAAGAACGAGACCAAGCAAAATCTCTCTTGTCAAGGTCTCTTTTTATTAGAGAACAAAGCCAAATATATAGCCCCAGAACCTGTGGGGCTGGTTCTTGAGATGGGGGTCGGTAGTCAGAGAGCGGGAGTTGAGAGTGATAAACACCTTGGGGCAGAGAGCAGGATATGCAAACTTTCCTTTGTGGAATGCTAAAGAGGGGAATCTCTGTAAACTTCCTGGAGGCTATGGCTTTCTTATCTTTGTAAATTTCCTAGAGTCAAAATTCCTAGCTGGCTCTGTTAAGCATTCTAAGTTAAAAGGTCTTATATGACCTTCTGTAAATATTAGGGCGAATGGTCCCTGACATATCTGTAATTATTAGGGGGAATGGTCCCTGACAAGGAAGCAAAATGTAATGCGAGCTCGCTAATGCTCACAAACAGCAGTGGAAAAAAAATCTTGACAATAATGATACCCAGGAAGGGTTCCTTGCCTGACAAGAACAGAAGCCAGGGCCGTTTACCAGAGTTCTGCAGAAAGCGAGAGCTTAATCGTGCAGTCCATGATGAAAAGAGGCCAGAAGTCAAGAAGCTCCGCTCTGTGTCCCCAGTGGTTTGATGGCAGGCTTCGTGGAAGGAAGAGAGGAGACTCTGCTTGATGAAAAGGGAGGAGCTGCTAGGACTGACTCTGTGACAGGGACCCAGATGGTCACCAGGGCTTTTCAGAAGTCATATGCTTCCTTGCAGCAGAGTTATGCTCTGAGCTGGGAAGTGTGACTTTATGTTGTCACAAGTGTCCCACGCAAGAGTGGATGGAATTCTCTGAGTCCAAGACCAGCCTGATCTACATAGGACAGCCAGGGCTACACAGAAAGACCTCATATCAAAAGAAAAAATAAATAAAATAAAATAAAAGGTCATTGGCCCAGTAGGCTGGCTTTTGTGCTTATCATCATGAAAATCTTCGAGAAGATTATAGATGCTTTCCTGAAACAGCTTCAAATCTTGGATTCAGAGAATTTTTGTCTGAGTGTATGCAATCCAAAGCCCATTTCAATAAAAGACTTGACACATTGCCTAAGGAAGAGGAAACCCCTTAGGGAATTCCTAGAAAGAAAATCTCCTGGACTACCCAAGGGAGTAGAAAGGCTCCTGTGAGGTGGGGTATTTTGTTGGGTACTGAAGACCAGAGTAAGAAAGCATACAGTGTTACTCGGTACACCGTAACAACAGTGAGTGTGGTACAGTGTTACTCNTGTTACTCGGTACACCGTAACAACAGTGAGTGTGGTACAGTGTTACTCGGTACACCGTAACAACAGTGAGTGTGGTACAGTGTTACTCGGTACACTGTAACAACAGTGAGTGTAGCAACAGCTGAAGATTGCCTCATACAGCAATGGGCTGGAAGGGGGCTCCTCGTTGGTGAGTCCTCATTTTGTCAGGGCGAGCCACTGCGTGTGTAGTCCCCAAGAGTGCGAGGAGGGCAGTCCAGACTAGTTCGAGTTTACCCCAGGTGTGTGCAGTAGGAAGCGCACATTCCGTATGCAGTTCCCCTTCCTTCAATGTGAGCTTACAAGGAGCTACACTGCATGTCATTTTTCATTGCGCAGTTCCTACCGTGCAAGTGGCAGCACCTTAGTAGTCATGGGGGATGGCAGCTAGCTTGCTTGGCTCTGCCATTTTGCTGTTTGACTCTTGGGGTAGAAGTGAGGCCAACACGGCAGACCCAGTCCTTTTCTGGTTGTTCCACGGGGTCCACTCCTCCACATCTATGTAGGAAAGAAGGAGACTTTCTATGTGGACAAAGAAAGTCTGGTGGTGAACGGTAGGATAAAGTTAGAGCGGCAGGTGGTCAGATAGCTGCTGAGGTTCTGGGAGCCTTGCCTGGGTGAATACGATATTTTACCTGCTAGGAGGGACTCAAACTGAGATCCCAAGAGGCATTGTTGCTCATGAGTAAATATCTTCCCCCGTGTTCGAATACATGGGCCATTGATGAAGAGTCTTGTATCCGAAGTTTGACCTCAACAGTAGGTGTGTGTAAGCATGGAAAGAAAGACTTTGATTTCTGCCAAGCCCAGTGTGTACCAAGGCTGTTGTCCCATGCTCACAGTTAACCACCAACATACTAGTGCTGACATTTTGTAGGTTATCGTGAGGGATAAGTGTTTAATACCTTGAAGAGTGTTGACAATTACTGGGCACATCATGACATAGAAAGATGTGTCCTGGTCTGCTGAAGCTGTGCAGAGTTTTGCTGGAATATTGGGAGCCATCCAGCAGATGCTGGGGTAAAGTCCAAAGCCAAGCACGAGGGCATAAGCTTTCGTGTGGGTCTAGTGCTAGCTGGCAAGGCCACAGTTGCTGCTGTAACGAATGCAAAGGCACACAGAATTCAGTTCCCCTGCAGAAAGCATTGAGCAATTAACTGGCTAACAAGGATGCAGCCCCTGCATTTGGGGAAAGCCAGATTCCCATGGGAAGACCTTGCAGGGCACAGGCCTAGCGAGAGAAAAGGCTGGAAGGTGAACACAGTGCTACAGCTCAGTTTCACAACAGGAAGAGCCCACGTTGGCCAAAGGTCTTCTCTTTCTTCGATGTTTCTTGGTCTCAAGATAAAAGATACTTTATTATATATTCTTTTCTCTATAAAAGAATAAGGACATGAAGCTAAAAAAGCAAGCAATACAAATAGTAATAGTGCTATAGCTAAATAAACTATGTATGAGATCTGGGATGTGGCCTCATATCTGTGTAACTAATAGCACACTTTACACCTGGTTGAACAGTCTATTATGCTAATGCAAAAGGGTAACTTTTACCTTAAAGGGGCGAACCAACACTATGGAGTTTAAAGACAGAGAAGGAAAGGCAATCCAGAGAGTAGCAGAGCATTGACATTAAGAAACAGAGAGGAGATAATGAATGGGAAGAGCCTAAGACATCTCAAGACCCATATTTCCAACACCCACTATTTCCAGCTGAGTCCCAGATGCCCTCACTCCTGTCAGTTGAGCTCCAAGCATTCATACATGAGAGCTGAAGGGGGAAATTTCACATTTAGTCTACAATAAGGCCTCTAGTTTAATTACACCTTCACATAGCCCTTTTCCCACTCACACACCCAGGCCCCAAGAACATAGACATTGCAGTGCCTGCCACACCATGTGACAATTGGCACCTACCGAGTCCACTCTACAGAACTGGCTTCTCCTAGAGTCATCTGACAGTAATGAGGACCAACACAAAAAGGGAATATTATGTATAGAGACAGGAAGACACACATATATATGTATATATCTATACACGCACACACACACATATATAGAGAGGGGGGGTCTTATATATATGTATATATCTACACACACATATAGAGAGAGGGAGGGTTATATATATGTATATATCTACACACACATATATATATAGAGAGAGAGGGGTTTTATATATGTATATATCTATACCCACATATATATATAGAGAGGGGGTTATATATATGTATATATCTACACATATATAGAGAGAGGGGGTTATATATGTATATATCTACACACATATATATAGAGAGGGGGTTATATATATGTATATATCTACACACACATAGAGAGAGGGGGGTTATATATATGTATATATCTACACACACATATATGGGGGGTTATATATATGTATATAT
>JAQHUG010000336.1:428306-441642 GCA_028555095.1 Dicrostonyx torquatus | reverse complement strand
TTATATATGTATATATCTACACACACATAGAGAGAGAGGGAGGGTTATATATATGTATATATCTACACACACACACATATATATATAGAGAGAGGGGGGGTTATATATGTATATATCTACACACAGAGAGAGAGGGGGTTATATATATGTATATATCTACACACACACACACACACACACATATATATATAGAGAGAGGGGGGTTATATATATGTATATATCTACACACACACACACATAGAGAGAGGGGGGTATTAAAATGGTTTACAGACTGTGGGCCAGTTGTTCCAAAATGGTTGTCTACTTACAAAAGATCCAAGAATCCAGTAGTTGTTCAATCCATGAGGCTGGATGCCTAAGCCAGTCTTCAATACACACCACAATTCTGAAGAAGTAGGCTCTAAAGTCAGTGAAGGAATGATCTTGCTAGTGAGAGAAAGAACAGGCAGTCAAAAAGAGGCAGAGAGAGAGAGAGAGAGAGAGAGAGAGAGAGAGAGAGAGAGAGAGAGAGAGAGAGAGACTGGACTTTTGAAACCTTAAAACTCAGCAACCCCAGTGACACAAGTCCTCAAAAAGGCCACACCTTCCAATTCTTTCAAAGAGTTCCACTCCCTGGTGATTAACCATTCACATGTGTGCATCTATGGGAGCCATTCTTAGTGAGATCAGCACAGGTGATAAAGGAAAGTGAGATGGACCCCAGAGCACAATGACCACAGGAGGAAGGCTCAAGGGGGAAGAGGAAATCAATGGGAGCTTAGCCAGACAGTGCTGGATCTGGAGTGAGGGGAGGGGGATAACCTGAAGGGAAGCTGAGCTGGGGAGGGTGGAAGTCGCGGGAGTGTCCACAGAGGGGAGGTGATTGCCATCAAGTACATTGGTTGATCCTCTGACTCTGTGCCTATTTCCTGGCAAGTCTGTTTGCGGCACCTCCAGTTTTTCTGGAGCACGCAGAGTCCTGTGCGTAACAACTTAGTCTGAGTTTCTTCCCTGGGGATGCTTAAAGAGACAATGACAAGTCAATGGGCCAGCTGCAGCTTAAGGATGCAGGAGTGATTTATTTTATGACGTAGGTGGGGTGCACTGGATGACTCCTGTGGAGTTCAGCTGGAGCCAAATGACTGAGGCTTTAGCGGGCGGTGCATGTCTACTCAAGACTGTAAACAGCACCAGCACTCCCAGGTCCAGGGCCCATGCCTATCCAAAGTCACATTTCCATGGAATACAAAACAAACAATTTTGAAATCCTGTGGTAACATTTTCAGCAATAGCTGAGATGCTCTTTTTATAGCAGTTTTGCTTTTGTTGCTATTGTTTTTGTTTGGTGTATGTGTCTAACATCTGATTTAAGGCAGAGAGAGGCAGGGCACGGAGGAAGCCTACTAATGACCCCTGCTCTCTCTGAGACTAAGCAGACTTTAACTCCTTGCTGAGCAGGAAGACAGCCATTGGTTTTCCAGGTTTGTTACTCTCTGCCTTCACTAACTCTCTTCAGAAAGGTTCCTCCTCCCCATTCTCCACTCTCCCTCCCCCAACCCCTCTTCTGGATGCTCTTGGCCTTTGGCGGGGGCTAGCCTGCTTACCCTGGCCTCCTCCGCAGCACACTGACACCCGGGCAAGGGATGGGCCACTCGTTGGACATGAAGCACCTGCTCTGCCACCAATCTGCTTGCTCCCCTAGAACAAACTCTCCACTTTCAGCCTGCTGTTTCCTCTCCTTCATACAAAGCTAAGGAGGAAATATGCCCACATGGTGCTGAGTTGCGATAAACACGAAATCCATTCAAATTTCGGCTCAACTCTTTTCTTAATGTTAAGAAGATCAAAGCTGATCTTCTACAGAGGTCAGAGGGTGCATCTAGCCAGCTGATCCTGAGGAACCTAGAGAGAAGCTGAGACAGTTCCCAGAATCCTCATCTTCCTAAATGGACTGATGAAAACCAACACAAAGAGTGTTGTGTGGATTGTCAGAGCTCAGAAGCGAAACTCATGTCCCAGAGGAGGGGTGAATTAGGACACCCTGTTCACTGCAGGGACCAGTCAGTCTCCCAGTCATAGAGACACAGAGGACTCTGTGCAGCAAAATCCTTCAGTATTGTGTATGAACACGGGCAGATGGTTTATATGTTACCTGTGGATATACTGATTATCAATCAAGCATTTCCAGGTGGTTTATATGTTATCTGTGGATATTTTGGTTATCAATCAAGCATTTCCAAGTACAGACAGGCATTACTCAGCCTGTGCTGTAGGAGAGATACTCAGGATATGCCACACCCTCAGTCCAGCACCTACTCAGAACTTAGAAGAAACACCAATGTGTGGGTTAGATTTATGAATCAATTTTGTTCAGGAGGAAAAATAATAATGAAATCAAAAGATACAAGGGATAATGCAATCATACAATCATTTTTAAGTAAATAGAAAAGAATTGGAAGGGGTAATTCAGATCGTGAACTATAGGGTCAAGTTCCATAGTGACAATCCCCTCCCTGCACAGTGTGCTTACCATGTGGTGTCCTGTGGTCTGCACACAAAATACCAGTTGGGGAGGGAGCCTCAGGCAATCCTGAGGTTTGTCCTAGAGGCCCAAAGTCCTGTGTGTATTCCCACATGCCCACATAGGTCCAGTGTAGGTTAGGTACAAACCGAGGCTCAGGAAAACAAATCTTCATGTGTCTGCAGTGGTGGAGATGGAAGCTCAATGGTTTTGTCAAATAAGCTTTTATACTTTAAAACAAAGGGAGGGGCTTGGGAGATGGCTCAATGGATAGACTTTTCCTGTTTGCCAGGAAAGACTGAGGACCTGAGTCCCCAGAAGCCACATAAAAGCAGGGAATAGCTGCACATATTCACAACCTCATCACTGGAAGAGGGAGGAAAAGGTGGAGAGCTGAAACTCATTGTCCCACCAATATAGCTGAAATAATGAGCTCCACCCGCAGTGAGAGATTCTGCCCTGCACCCCAAAAAGAGCTGAGTGGGACTAGTAAGATAGCTGTGCAGGGGTTCGTGCTTGAGGCCAAATCCGACATCCCCAGAAGCCTCATGGTGGAAGGAGAATATCAACTCCCCCAATCTGTCCCCTGACCTCAGTGCATAGGCTGTGTGCGTGATAAGCACATGAACACAGTAAATAAGACATGGACGCCCACCTCTGGCCTCTACATGTGCATATATGGACAAGCACGCTCTCTCTCTCTCTCTCTCTCTCTCTCTCTCTCTCTCTCTCTCTCTCACACACACACACACACACAATGAACAAATAAGTAAGTAGAAATGTGAAGTAAAAACTCAGCCCAGAACCATGAAGGAGGAAGCCTGCAAGGTCAGGGTGGGGACGGGGCGCTTGACTGTGGAAGCAGAAGCTGACAAGGGAAGACAAGGCTCATCTCTGAACAGACCTCATGGCAGGGAGTAAGCGGTGTTTAAGGTCCAAGAGACAAGTTAACCCAGGCAGAAAGAAGAGGAGGGTTGTGAAGTTAGGCTGACTAATGATCTAGTTGTCATGGAGCAATTGTGCAAGAAAAAAAATCCCAGGAAGCATTTGATAAAACCCAGGAAATGCCTGCAAAGAAAAGAGAATATGATGAACCCCACTAATTAGATGAGCTAGGGATGCATAACAATGATGGCTTATGATAGCAAATGTATTTAATGAATTTTAACAAATTAACTCAATTTAAAATCATTTAATCTCTTTGTGGAAAGTGTCTTACAGAGTGCCTAAACATTACTTGGATCAGAGCTGTGCTTGGCAAACAGTCTGCCTTTCTACACGGAACGATGCTTGCTAGGTTTTTCTCAGATTCATCTGACACAGTGGAGCAGCTAGACTTGTGCCTGACTCAAGTCGCTGCCCCCACGGTAGCTTAGCAGCCTTCTGTCAAGCTCCCAGCAGAGGTCCATGCTCTTCTCTTTATGGATGAGCAGAGAGACCCATGGAACTGAAGGAAGACAACTGGGATGAGACACTGATGTGGGAGAGACAGCCTCGTCTTCGCCTTGACCTGGCACTTCCTCCATCCCACATCCTGTCCTCTCAAACAGTTTGAAGTAATTAAGTTTCTTTAAATGTGTTTTTAGCCCCTGTGGAAATGCAAAGAAAACATCAGAAAGATATGTGAGGCATTAATTACTCAAATCGGACTGGGGGTGGGGAGGCTGTTTGTATGAATGAATGCACTTCATTAATTTTTTCCTCCAGCTCCTTGCTGTTTCCCAGCTATAATCTGTTTTTTTCTCATCCCAGGGGCAATAAAAGGACAACAAAAGAAGGTTTCGGTGATTTAAGATTCCAGAACTTCTCTCTGCTGAAAAATAGGTCAGAATGTTTATTTATTTATTATTAGAGAAGCGAAAGTTTTAATTCTGTGACAGATAAACTGACCATACACAGAGATAGACACACATAAAGAATAATACACAGACACACAAAGAGAAACTCACACTCATATATACTCACACATACTCACAGAGACTCAAATACACACAGACTCACACACACACATACACCCAGACTCATGCACACACACATAAAAATGTTCTTCTCATTGGCTTGCTTCAAAAAGGTGAAGAAAGGACTTGAGGTAGGCTGACCAGACATAGCGTGTGACACACACCTTGACTGACGATGCCCTGTGGTATCCACAGGTTTTCTTCTACAGTGCACCCAAGACAGCCCAAGGGTCACGCTGTCCATCTGGCCTTAAGCGACTGGAATAATGGGTTGTAGACTCTAACACTGAAACCTGGTGCTTGGAACATGTAATTAGCCCAAGTCCTCCAGAGGTGGTCTCTCTGCCCAGCAGCATGCCAGGTCTCCTTATCTATCAAGTGCTGGCAGCCCTCATCTAGTTCAAGTCCATCCTTTCCTTGTGCTCTCCAGGTCCTACCATGGCCACCCTGCCGCAGCTCTGAGACCCTAAGGCACCCTGGAGCAAGTGAACTCCCTCTGCACAGTGAACAAATGTCCCCAAGACAGAATAGACAAGTTGTTTTTCACAAGCATTTTAAGAAAAGGGAAATTTGTAGCTGCGCTCAGACTTCTTTAATGTTTATATTACACACATTTGAATAATGCATTTGAAGTCTGTTTTTCTTATTTCTTGACAAAAGCAAGAGCTGAGAAATGGAAAGGTTAGAAGCCTTCCTTCCAAGAGAGACCGTTGAAGTGATTTCATACATCAAAGTAATATTTACAGTTACATTTTGGGGGGAAAAGAGAGGAGAGGAGTGTTGTTTTTCCTTTTTTTTTTTCAGAAGCAAATTATTTCAGGATGTGTCATAGCACGCTCAAGATATATTAAAAAGAGCAACTGATGATGCTTCTGCAAACTGTTCCAGGCCATTTATAAACCAATATTTTAAAATTCCCATATTCACACAAATCTCTGTATCACTGCATATTTTATAATGAAAGCATTATATGAATATAAATTAGTTTTTGAGATATATAAATCAAATTAAAATGTCTGAAAATGACATATTTTGGTCCACTTTCTTACTTTAGTATCTGTTCAACCAACAAGTTCATTTTCCATAAAACGGCAATCACTGGCATTGAGCAAGAGAGGAGAGAGGAAGCTGCCGATGGGCAGTGTCACCGTGCATATAGAGTCTTCCAGGCCTGAGCTGAAATCTCAGCCAACTTGCTAACTGATGGTGTGGCTTCCAGCAGCTGTCTCCAGCTGTGGACTTTAGAAATGTTATCTGGGAAAAGTTGATTCTCCTTTATGGCTTTCACTCTGAGACTTTGCAATATTTGGAGGGTGAATCAATAGTCTCTGTACTATTCCTGGATCATAGCAGATTCTCAATAAGTGATAGTCAGGGAGTATTCAATATGTGCTAGGTTGCGCCTGAAGCACTTATTAAGATCCCTGCCCACCACCTTCTCAGTCTGCCATTCAAGAGTAAGAAGACTAAAAAGATCTCCCCGAGGCTATCCAGCTAGTTGTAACCTGAGAAGCGGCAGAGCCATCTTTATTAATAAGAGAGAAAACAGCCTGGTGCTCACCTCTTGCTGCTTTCATGTTGTTAAGTTCTTGAGAAGGAGCATCCCTAAGCTCAATGCTAGGGCACACATGGACAATATGACCTGGGCTACACATACCAGTCCCACATCAATTGTCTGCCTACAGTACTAAGGTAAGAGAGCCCTGCAGCCTTTCAGAGTATTTACCTGCCTACATTGACAACAATCATTTCTCTTGTGTGTAATTTCCTATGAACACAGATGCAGAGATACTGGCGAATGCCACCCTCAATCAGTATCTGGCACTAGCATGCACTAGATACCCCAAGAAGAGTGTGTAAATACAGCATTCACAAGCTTGATCTGAAATAGATATCTTTATTACGTGGCAGAAGAGAAGCAGACCCTCTGGGGGCCCAGGGTCATAGGATCTGTTGGTCAACCAAAGGTCTAGCTGCATCCAGACTCCAACAAGAAGCAGGTCCAACTTCCAATCCCTGCTTCATTTTCCACAAAGGAATTCCATTCCCCTTTCCTACCCCAAACATGTAGCAGCAGTTCTCCAGGGGACAAGGTAGAAAGGGCAGTTCTCACCCTTCCATTCTATGCACTAGGATGCCCTCTGCTGGACCTGAGACCATGTGTGTGCGGGAGCCGGCCAGCACTGTTGTGGGGGTGCTTGCCCAGATGCTGGTTTGCTCTTGTGTTACACAGTTGCTCAAGGACTGCAGAGCACTGAGATCCCACATCTGAGGAAAGGGACAAAGGAAATGTAAATAAAGTCAAGACCCATGGCCACTTAATAGTGCTGACAACCCAGGTAGTTGGAGATGTCACTGTGCCCAGAGTTTTCTACAGTGCCAAGTATCTACTGGATGCTTAAATGCATGGCAAAAAGAACTGTGACCTGGGAACATGAATGGCAGGGAGGAGAGTGGGAATGGAAGGCAGTGGCCAAGCAGGGAGGGCCAAAGAGAGGTGACAAGGATTTCTAGTTCTTCAGAAACAATGTCCCAGTTATAGTCGGTGTGACAAGCCATCCTGTGGTCTGACTCGCCTGCTGTGGTACCCATCCAAGTGATCAACTTCATCTTCAGTCTTTGTCACAGACATTCTCTGCTTAACTGAAGAGGACTGTCACCCTCAAGGACATGCTCTGTCCTCAGAAGTTCATCAACAGAAGTCGCATGGGACTAACCCAATGTAGCTTTCCAGTCCCTCAGAGAAGCCCAAGAGCTGGAGGAGGGGTTTTCCTAGTGGAAGGAAAGCTCACAAAGGTACGGGTGGTACCGAACATGGGTACTTCTCAAGGCATTGATGGACCAGATGAAAGATTCTGGAATGCAATAGTGTCGAGTGGGTGAATGTATCAAAATAGCCACATATATGTACAGTTGTTATGTATAAAAGAGGAAGATTCTGAGAACTCACCAGGGAAGTCTTTAAGACTTTATTAAACAGGAAACTGAGATGATTTTACCATGAACGAATTTCATCAGCTTTCAAGTATCATGAGATGGAAAGCCTTCCCTAGTCTCTACTCTAGTGAAAATATAGACCTCCCCCTTACAAGGGAGTTCAGATACTTTTTATAAGGAAGAGTCCTACTGTGTTTGGATGCTCTATTGGCCTTGTTATGATAGGATATGGCCTGCAAAGCATCCCTAGGCCTATATCCTCATGGGATGTTCAATACATCCTTCCCTGAACATGTGCATGCTGCATGCGTTCTCTCCCCCATTGTCTTCCTCCTGCTCATTCACCTACATGCTGATGCATATGGGCCAAGCTCCAGTCACCACATGAAGTACCCATGTCCTTTTAGGGGCTACTGTAGTTAGTCTGAGAATTCAAGATGGGATCTATTCCAGATGTGCGGATGAATTCAATCAAATAAGAGTAAGGTATATGTCCAGTCAATAAAGGAGAATTTGTGGTCACTTGGCAAATAAGGAAGACACTCACATCCATCCACTATGCTCTTCCCCCCCCCCAACATTGCTGGAAAGCTCAGTTGGCCACTTTTCAGCCAATCCTGTGTGTTCCTGTGTTACCTTCCTGAGACACAGTTCTGCACGTCTACGCCATGCCCAATGCTCTGCTATGCCTCGAGTCACAACAGCCTGCTAACTGAGCCCTGCACATTCTCTACCCACAGAACACACTGCGTGTGTCCAAACCTTAGCTCCCACAGTTCTCTAGTGGGAACTTCCTCCTTTGAATGGAGAGTTACCAGCCTGGGTGTGTGAAACAACGCACCTTTGACTCCCGGGGAAACTACCCACAGTTGTCCACCCACTAAATAAAAGGAATCGCGAATATTTTTACCACCCCATTTGACACAAGGATTCTGTAAGAGCCCGAGTATGGGAACAAAGATACTGTTCCCAGTGCAAGGTTTGTGTGAGATCCTTTTGGTAACATGCTCAGTTCCCAGTGCAGTTATTCAAGTGAAGAGGGAGGTACAAAACTTAGAAACTCGAGCTCTCCTTCACGTCTCTCTGTGTTTAAAATGAGTTGAGTAACTCCTAAATATATCAATTGTCTTTCAAAAGCTACAGAATTTTATTCTGGAGTAACCTTCCAATTTCGTGAATAGTGCTTAAATGTGTTGTAAAGTTCCAGTCGGTCACACTTGGAATCTTGGGAGATGAAGAGGAATGATGATGTAAGATCACATGGATCATGTCCCTGGGGGACGATGAGTTATTAGTCTCTATTCGGGAGCTCGACCCTGGAGGCAGGGCTGGGTCCTATAAAGATGGGACCTAGATAACACACCACGTACATTGTGTTCCCAGGGATAGAAAGGATGCAGGAAAACACTATATGCATCATCACATCCAGTATGCTAGGCAGCAGGAGAAGAGGGGGAGGGGAGAGTTTGTTTCAGTATCCTTTAAAAATTAAAGCTCATTAAATGCATTAAATTATTTAAAAGAATTAAAAATTAAAAATAATTCCAAATTTAAAATCTATCTACAATAAGATTACATATCAGAAAACCACAGACATGGGAGGGCCAACCTTGACCAGTCTATAGTTTGTGGAGTTGCCTGCCACAGTGATGACACCTGCCACACACACCGGAAATGCTAAGGAAGGAAACCCTGCTTCCTTTAGGCCCAGATGTGAAAGGAAGCCTGGAGTCTAAAGTCAGGATGCTGCCAGTCTTGTGCTCCATCCAGCTGTGGCGCATCTGCACATGACTATGTTATTGATGCTGTTGACAAAAGGAAACCAGAATGCATCTTGTGATTCCCTGGCAAGGGGCAGCTTGCTAACAGGCTGTCCTCACTGGACCACAGGCAGAGCACATCAAATCCCCATGAAGTCAGCTAGCAGCATCTTTCATTCGTCACCATGGGCTGTCAGGCTGCAAAGAGCATTAACACGGCAGCTGTTAGTGTCAGGATGATGTCCACACTCCATCTAGACAAACCCACAGTGTCCAGCCTCCCTCTTCTTCCATCTCGGGCGACAGTGCCAGCCTCCCCACCCCCAAGCCATTTCTCCAGCTCTCTTGATCATAGCAGCAGGCTTGGCTGGGATAGCTGCCCTCTTCTCCACTTTGCTGAGGCTTCCTTGGCTAATTCACAGGCCTGCATTGATGCACAGAAACCCCCCAGGGTGCAGAATCCCCAAGGACATGTCATATGAATACCCAGCAATTATTTTGGGGCCCCGCCCAGAGTGAAGCAAAGAAGCCACTTTTAGACAGCCTTGGCAATAGGGAAGAGGCTTCCAGATGCACAGCCCTCTGCAAGCTGTGCTGCTGCTCTGGGCTTCTGAATAACAAGGAACTCAGAGGGGAAACCTGACTCTGGCAATCACTTGTGGTGCCACTCTAGGCGGGTTAAGTTTTAGTTACATCTGCAGAGTGGAAGACAGAGATCCAACTGGCTAAAACGGATGCCAGAAACCCGTGTCTGGTGCCTCCAAACAGCTCCTCTGTCTTTGTGTATTACTGTTACTTGCAGATAACATAAAAACACATAACATGTGATCAGCTCCCAAACATCCAGCTGTGCACCCAGTGCCGTTAACTATGGGTGCACAGCAGCCACTAGATCATCTCTAAGACCTGTTTTCTTGTAAAAACCAAAACACTGTGTCCTTGAATGCCCCATCCTTCTCCTGTCCCTGGCAGCTTCCCTTCCACTCCGTGTCATCATAACAGTGATGCTGGATAGTATTTGTCTCTTCGCAGCATCTACACAGTGACATCTATGGCTTTCTGTAAGTCAAAAAAAAAAGTAGGAGCTGGGCTGTCACACAGCTCTAATGCCAGTACCCGGGAAGCAAAAACAGGAGGATTGTAGAGAGTTCAAAGCAAGGCCAGTCTGGGCCATGGAGAGACTTTGTCTCAAAAAAAAATCTGTTAATTAATTAATCAATCCATAAATGTAAAATAAAACATTGAATTTGCAGCGCACAGAAATTGAGTAGGTAAATGTAAATAAGTCAAACTCTGCTAGAAAGAGTGGAGCCAGGTTAGTGCCCAGACCTGTGCTCAATGTTTTTTTTTTTTTTCTTTCATCATCTTTTGTTCAACTCACTGTGTGCCAAGGGTCTGAAGAGAGGGAAAACACTAGAAAACCAGTTCAGGCCTCAGCTTTCCTGTCGTACTAGCAAATCAGACTATGTGATTTCCAGTGTTGCATTCTAAAGGACTGGAGAGGCCAAGTCAGAAGACAGTGAAATCAAAAGTCAGAGTCCTTCCTAGGACCCACAGAAGACTTCTCCTGGGGCTCAGAAGTCCAAGGTGCACACCTACATCTGGCACACTTTGGAATCCCAATGTGGAGTCCCTGGGATACTCTCTCATTCATAATGAGCTCACTGTACACAGTCACAGGATCTTGTCCTATTGCACACATCATAAGTTGCACATCTGGGGGCCTTGTGAGGCCTAATGAGAGGCCAGGATGTCATGGAGACCATGTGCCCAGGGTGACAGAAGAGTACTCAACAGCGCCCCCCCACAGAATTTATTTCTCACTATGTAATGCAATATTAGTTTCTGCTGGAGCTCAGGCAACTTGAAAGGGTACCAGCTGCTAACCACAGGGCTCCAGGGTGCAGATGCACTGTGGCTCCCAAGTGAGACTCACCACACTCCATAGGCCTGGGTAGGGAGAGCAGGCGAGCTTGAGGCAATTTCCCTGCCTCTCAGTGACTGGCTGGATCGGGTTGTTTGCACAGCCCTGTGCCCTGTTCCTTGTGTGGGAAGACAACAGTTCCCCAAGGTCATTTGGACGATGAAGTTAGGGAAGGGATGGACAGAACAGGCAGGAATCTGGACTCTTGAGCTCTGGTCTCCGGGTTACTGATGCTTCATTGCTTAACTATTGTGTGCCCAGTGTCCCAGCCACCAGACAGGCCTCATAAATATTTACACACAGTGTGTGTTGCGATGCTCAATTAATTGTAGCTGTGACGCACTAGAGAGCCTCGGAGGAAAGGTGTGCGTAGAGAGGAAGGGGTTATTAAATGCACAAACAAGTCAGCTTGCGGAAGCAGCAGCCTTTGGAGCTTTCCATTGCCCTGGGGCTTTTCGGACCAGAGCCCAAATCTAGGGAAAATTTGCTCCCAAGGGGACACTGTCCAAGGGTGACATTTGTGACTATGCCAAGAACTTGTCGTCAGAACATGAACAGTGACACACACACGTGATTTATCAAGGAGGAAATGCATGTAATAATTCAAACTCCTTAGCTGTCTCAGAAGTGAAACAGGTGCCATGAGGATGGAGTGTCCTAGGTAAAGCAGAGTTGGAAGGAGGATCCCAGCGAGAGACACAGTGGGTGGCAAGAATGTAAGTTAATAGGAATCAATACAAAGCATCCAGAAAGCATTGCAGAAAGGTGCCACAAGGGCCTGGGGGTGCCCTTGGCGCTTCCCTTTTACTAGATTACTGTCTGTCCGTGAAGATATTTAGAGATGGCACTGAGAAACTAGAATAGATGGGATTTGCAATCTTGTTTACAATCATCAAAATTAGCAAGAACCTAAATCTGTTCCAAAAGTGCCACACAGCTCACAAATGTGTTTTTCAAAGACACTGCATAATGAAGTGTCACAGTGACATCCTACACACTCTGATATAAAGACGTTTAAACACCTATGTATCTTAATGTGTGCCTGTCGGCCTGCAAGACCGTTCAGTGAGTAAGAGCACCGATGCAATCCTGATGACTTGAGGTCCGTGTCTGAAACCACCTAAAAAGCCTAGTGCTGGGACAGGCATCTGTAATCACAGCCCTCCTAAGGGGAGTGAGATGAGAGGTGGAGACAGGGGCATTGCCTGGCAGCTCATAGGATGGGCTGTCATGGAATATGAAGCGCAGAAACGAGAGGCCTTACCTCAGCAGGGTGGGAACAGAGAACCAAGCCCAAAGAGCTATCTTCTGACCTTCACACATGTACCATGACACGGGAACAACCACACACACACACAAATATACACACAAACATATATGAGAGTGCATGCACACACATGCATGCATCATTCACACATATATGATAATACATTGTTTTGTGTTATTTGTATTATCATTGCACACACATACACATACGAACATGGTGGTGACTCTTTTTCTTGTTTATGTCTTCTATCTCCTATATTTCCTCTAACAAAACATTACTTCAAGCCCACAGTCATACAGACACAGAGGGTTTGGTTCCTGTTTGTATTACACAGGCTGGGGCTGGGTGGGTGATTGCTCTTTATTCCACATAAAGATAGATAGATAGATAGATAGATAGATAGATAGATAGATAGATAGATAGATAGATGTGATAGAACATTAGAACATGTTTATAATCCAGCACTGGGGTGGGGAAATAAGACAACCCCTGGGGCTCACTAACCAGCCCAGCATCCATGGTGTGCTCTAGCCCAATGACAAGCCCTGTCTTGAAATGTCAAGGTGGACCAAACCTGAGAAACAAACTGAGATGTCCTTTGACCTCCACATACATGCTTACACATGTGCACACATATGTATTCATGGGCACTCACACCTGTGCATCTGCATGCGCAGCGGTCACAGAACAGATGGTGAAGTGCATCTGGGGAGTGCCCTGTACTGCGGAGACAGTGAGGAACTCAGTAGCTGATGCCATGTGATTGTTCTCTTTTCTGCCCTAGGTCATGGCCACGCCTCAGCAGCACCAAAGGTGAGTCATAGGTTCTGTGTCCTCTAAGTGATGAGCTAGCCTGGCCTATTGGACTTTCCTTTTTATTCTCTTCTGGCTTTCTTTCTTTGCTGCACATGTGAAGGAGAAATGATTGCCTCTCTTTGCACAGCCCTGATGTCAGGGCCTCAGTGGAGAACACTCAGACAGCAGGGTCCT
>JAQHUG010000336.1:411111-428106 GCA_028555095.1 Dicrostonyx torquatus | reverse complement strand
ACAGCAGGGTCCTTCACGGGAGTGGCCTCAGTGGAGAACACTCAGACAGCAGGGTCCTTCACGGGAGTGGCCTCAGTGGAGAACACTCAGACAGCGGGGTCCTTCACGGGAGTGGCCGATGCTTGGACCTGGACATCTGCAAGTGTAGACCTTGACATGGGCTAGGCTTGTCAAAAGAGCAACTCAGGGAACGAGGACAAGAGCTCCAGCCTTCTTGTGGTCTAGCCGCAAACATCCAGAGCATTGTTCCCGGTGTACCTTTGGATTACAGGCAAGTCATTAGCCTAGATTTCAGAAGATGCACCCACCCAGGAATGCTGTGCTTCCATCACCAGTAACATGCATTAGCTTCTTGCAGCCCTTCCCTCCAGCTGCCCCAGAACACAGCTGTCTAGTCTGTCAGGCCTGCAACTCTGCAGATATGTGGGGATCCTGGGCCCCACTCATTAGTTGTAGCCTTGGGCAGAGTGATGCATTGTGTGTCTGAGTTCATCCTTCTATGAAATAGGTAGAGACCTAAAAGATTCACTAGTGCCCAGTTCACTAAACTTTCTATTGTAGGTTTCCAGTGTGAGTGTGTGTGTGTGACAGGTCCCGTAGAGCCCCACTAGAAAATGGGACTTGATTGTGAGGATCCAAGTGAGAGAGAAAATGAGCACTAGGCTAGAAGCAATGTACAAAGAAGTGCAGGAATCTTGGAGAGTCTTGTGCCCAGTGTGGAGCGGTTCCCTGTAGGGCAGCTTGTAGTGTCCACCCTGCACTCAACTTAACACAGGCTGCCATAGAATAGCATAAAAGCCACAGCACAGCTGCAAAGTGAAGTGTGAGGCTAAACGGTGGAGGATGCTTGGCACTCACTCTCCTCTCCTCTATCTGCCCCCAGAAATGCCCCTTCAGGCTTGAGTTCTCCAAGGTGGATGCCTCCAAAGTGTGCTGGACTCTTTGGTCTCAAATATACTATCTACCCCCACCCTCTTGTCTTCTCCCAACCCCCACTGGAATCCTGGAAGAGACTGAAACACTCCAAGGGACTTTGTCCAGGACAACAAAGCTGTTTTATATATATGTGTGTATATATATATACACACACACATTAATCAGGTGGTTACTTGGAAACCATGGGAGTTAAACAGCCTGTCAGTGTAGACAGCTGTCTTACCTTCTTCATCTTGGGTAATAAGCAGAGAAGAACGGAAGGTGAATAGTCCATCCAATTGACAACATTTTAGAAATACAAGGGAAAGAGTTTTAAAAAGTCAACTCCAATAAAAAAGTCCAGGCCTGCCCAGACACAGGTGCATCTACACCCTGCCAACACTGTGCAAAATCACAGCATGCCTATCACAGACCACGCCAAGGCCGGCAGAACCCCAACAGACTTGATGTCCCTGGGGACATGCATGAAGGTTGATGTCAGAGAATGACAATTTCAATTTCGGGATAGTCACACACTCCTAGGTTCTTCCTGGTGTAGGCGACTTATCACCAAGGGATTCATTGCAAACATGATGGGTCATCCAGCAGGAAGAATGCCTTAGGCTATTCTAGCGGAGGAATGGGAAGCCTGTTCACGCTGTTGACTGCTTGTTTGTAAAAGAGCAGGCATGAAAACGTGGTGCACAATATGTACGGGTGTATTGACAGTTGCAGTGTGTGTGTGTGTGGTGTGTCACACTATGTGCATAATCTGAGAAGATAAATTAACAATCAGCTGTGTTAGTGTGTCTCTATGTATTTCTGTGTCTCTGTATGTTTATTTGTCTCTCTGTCTTTTCTCTCCCTGCCATGTGTGTCTCTCTGGAATTCTATGTGAGTGTGTCTATTTGTGCTTGTCCATGTGGGTGTCTGTATGAATCTCTCTCATTATATTTGCGTGTCTCAGGGCAGAGATGTCTGCAATCAAACATTTATATTAGTTGTGTCGGTGAATCAGCATTGCTCCTCTTTTGCATATCTCTGTCTTATCATTTCTTCCACGGAAACATACACTTTTATATAGTGGAAACAATCTATCAAAAACTGAATGTTTCACAAATCCTCCGGGCCTGGAAAAGACAGATACTTTCTGGGATGTAAGCAATGGGCCAATGTAGCTGCCTCCTCCAGAGGCATGCATGGTGCTATATTATCCAACAGTATGGACTTGTGAGTTACCTACTTCTGATGTCTAAGGAATAGAATCTCAGACAAGTGACTGCCTTATTTAGAAACTGCATTCTCATAGGCTGGGGCGGGGCGGGGGGGAGCATAAGAAATTGGCTGAATCTATGTAAGAGACAAGAAATTTCATTTTTCCAGAAACATTTGGTATTTTTCCTTCTAGTTTTCTAAGGTAACGGGCATTAAAAGTTGACCCCCCCCCCACACACACACTTTAAAAAGAAAAAGTAATAAAGATTTTTAAGACTAGGCGGCCAACCAACTAGTACAAATATGTGGGCCTCCAGCGACCCCTGCTGGCTGATTCTGGGCATTGCAGTAACTGAGCTAAATGAACAAGAGGCTGATTCTCCCTAAGGCTTCAGAACACTAGTGGACAGGAACAAAGCAAAGAGGACAGCTGAACTGGAGCAAGGTGTTCACACTATTGGAAGCACGTTGCAGTTTTGGAGCACCCCAATACTGGCAAACCCAAGGACTGATAATTGCCTTCAAACTGCAGTGGACTTTAGACTTGCAGCAGAAGTGCACAAAGTTTACACGCACCCCACTTTGGTTGACCTTTGCTGAAGCCAAGGAAGCATTCTTTTTAAGAAGATAATTCCAACGCAAGTAGTTCTACAATGTTCTTTAGAGAGTCTCTTGCAAATAAAGAAAGCTCCAAGTATCCAGACCGTCCCACCTGGAAGCTTCTGTTGGTGGTCTAGACAGCCACTGTGTTAGTCTGGGGTTTCTGCTGAGGTCTGAGGAGTGGAGGAAGGGCTCACCTCTCCTTCCCCACCTATTCCCTCATCTGTCATCCAGCCAGCCCGTTTTCCCCTGGCTCCTAACGTGGCAGCCATAATAACAGAGCAATGAAACATTGCAGTCTGACAGACCCCACTAAGCATGCGCATCACAGAGGAAGAGGGGAAAACCTAGAAAAGGGGGTGAGTTTCCAGGGGCCATTGGGTGAGGGCTTTAGGCCTGTGCTCTAGCTCCTCATGAGCATTGCCTCTTGCTGTTTGCAACTGAATTTGGCAGCTCCCGGCATCAAGGCGAGGAGCTGTGTGTCAGGACTAAAACTGGGAGACCCAGAAAGTCACAGGCCTCTCTCTTTGACTTTCCCTAGTGTGTGCCAGGTGTCTTACAACCCGTCAGGCTGGTTTTATTATACTCATATATAAATAAGATTAACTGGGCCCAAGAGAAATTAGACACACTGGCAAGAAGGCAGTAGGGTAGAGCTCCAGTCCACCGCACTACGCAGTGCAGCAGACAACTTTAGCCTTGGTCTTTCATTTGTTAAAAAGGAATCACCAGATGTTACTGGCTGCAGGGTCCCTGAGCATCTCAACTGAGGAGGACCTGGCTTCAAGAGTTTCTGTAGAAGATCAGCACTTGGATGTCAGTGGAACTGAATGCTAGAAAAGCCACACCTAACTTTCTTTTTCTTTTTCTTTCTTTATTGATATATATTGAGCTCTACATTTTTTTCTGCTCCCCTCCCTGCCTCTCTCCTCCCCCTTCAACCCTCTCCCAATGTCCCTATGTTCCCAATTTACTCAGGAGATCTTGTCTTTTTATACTTTCCCATGTATATTAGGTCTATGTAAGTCTCTCTTAGTGTCCTCATTGTTGTCTAAGTTCTCTGTGATTATGGTTTGTAGGCTGGCTTTCTTTGTTTTATGTTTAAAAGCCACCTATGAGTGAGTACATGTGATAATTGTCTTTCTGGGTCTGGGTTACCTCACTCAAAATAATGTTTTCTAGTTCCATCCATTTTCCTGCAAAATTCAAGCTGTCGTTATTTTTTTCTGCTGTGTAGTACTCCATTGTGTAAATGTACCACAATTTCTTTATCCATTCTTCGGTCGAGGGGCATTTAGGTTGTTTCCAGGTTCTGGCTATGACAAACAAAGCTGCTATGAACATAGTTGAGCACATGTCCTTGTGGCACGATTGAGCATCCTTTGGATATATACCTAAAATTGGGTATTGAGAAAGGTTGTTTCCTAACTTTCTGAGAAATCTCCACACTGACATCCAAAGGGGTTGGACCAGCTTGCATTCCCACCAGCAATGCAGAAGTGTTCCCTTTTCCCCACACCCTCTCCAGCATAAATTGTCATCAGTGTTTTTGATCTTGGCCATTCTTACAGGTGTAAGATGGAATCTCAGAGTTGTTTTGATTTGCATTTCTCTGATGACTAAGGATGTTGAGCATTTCCTTAAGTGTCTTTCAGCCATTTTAGATTCCTCTGTTGAGAGTTCTCTGTTTAGGTCTTTACTCCATTTTTTTTTATTGGATTATGTGGTCTTTTGGTGTCCAATTTCTTAAGTTCTTTGTATATTTTGGAGATAAGCCCTCTGTGTGATGTGGGGTTAGTGAAGATCTTTTCCCATTCTGTAGGCTGTCGTGCCACACCTAACTTTCAAATAAGCATCAGAAGGAGTGAGCTCCCACGCTGGAGCTGAAAGCCGAGCTGTAGACTTGGGCTGAGCAAGAAAGACCGGGCTATGCAGGTGAACTTGGAAAGACAAAAACATTGCACATTGTTCAAGGGCACCGAGCTAAGAAATCACACACTCTCTGGAAGTTGTGATTTTCTACCTTGAAAACGCAGACAAAAATTTCTCCGTGGCTATATAGGATACACCCTGACAAACCCTTCCAAAGAGTAACGTCTGTTAACTAACGTTCTAACTGAGGTCATTTGCCTGAGCCCATGTAGTCAGAAAGTGACAGGCCAGGATTTGAACCTAGAACACCCGTTAGTCTCTAAGAAATGTGTTTGCTCCTCTCCCAGCTTTGGAAACATAGTGACTTTGCTATGTGACTGGCAAGCTCCAAAGCTCACATCTCCAAGGAGCAGAAACGTGGCTTCAAGGCATGTAAAGACTTCACGGAGGCTCAACCAGGAGAAATACTTGCTATATATATATAAAATATATATATATATATTTTACATAAGGCAAATCCAGAAATAACCTGCCTAAGGGCTGTGGCTTCTCAGCTTCGGAGAGATCCTTGAACACCCAAACATTTTCCCTGTCTTATTGCTCCCTTGACTGTGTTGGCCTCAATCTCATAGGCCACGGTAATGATGCCTGTGCACCACACAGCAGGAGGAAGGCAGGCGAGTCACGACTAAAGAAAGGATCCTGGCAACTGTGAGTTGATTCTCTGCCTAGATTACGTGGACCAGAACTTGGACTTGTGGTCACAGACAGCACCACTTGGCCAGGAACCCAGCAGACCTCGAGTGGCAAATGGATTCAGAGAGATGTCCAGATGTCTTTGCTGTGGCACATCCAGAGACCGACAGAAGGCAACCTCTGAGCCTTCCATTTTCAATACATATGTGGTAGTCTGTGGCTTTGGAGCCAAGCTGAAGAAGTACACCTCACACTCTGCTCCATTCCCCCCCCCAAGTCTACTGTAACAGAAATGAAAATGGAAGCTTGTTTTGTACCAAGAACATTTCTGAGACCTGGTAACTGGCCCTGCTTTAAACAGCTCTAAAACCCCATGGGTCTCCCATTTTATTTGCCGTCTCACATAACATAAGCATATCCTTGTCCTGAGACCTTCTCATGATATCCTCAAAAGTAGCTATCTCCATGGAAGCCCACCAGGATAATTTACAAGATGAATCTTGCACACCAGAGACCCGTGCTCCTAGGATCTGAGTCTCTATGTCTGACTTGAAGGACCATCTGACGTTATGCAAAGGCAGTAACTTCTCCATCACTGGTTTTTGAAATTCAAATGGAATGAATGGCACTGTGGAAACTTCTATGAAAAGTAGATCAGATTCCTCAGAGTTATGGAGGGCCCCACCTTTGTTCAATCTCACCTCATTCCTTCCCTCTCATCTCTCATTGTTTAAACAGGTGAGAGGAGTAAGGTGCCATGAGCAGGGGACCTTACCCTGAAAGATGTTGGCCATGTGCTGTCATCATCCTTGTCTCTGCTTCTGGAAGAAAGAGGACAGTCGCGGACATTGATGGCCATAAGACTGGAGTCTTTGCTGTCTATTGGCTCCAGAGATCTAGACTTTATATCACATAAGTCCATCTTCACATCCTTCTTAAGAATAACTTACAAAGGAATGTTCTTTGTAAAAAGACATCTCCCTTGAGCGGCACAGAGAAGCCAGGTATTCCCTGGAGCTAATCCGGGTCTGTGGGTGATGAGTGACTCCCCAGATCCTCATGACGCACCTCACCATTTGGGAGTTGATATGGAAGGTTACTAAGCAACTTACTTTCTCTGTTTTCCCCCTTCTATAAAGCCAACTGTGTTAGCTTTTCACCACTGTGAAAAAAATACCTGAGACAATTAGCATAAGAGGAGAAAGGTTTGTTCGGGGTCATGGTTTCAGAGATTTCAATCCATGGTCATTTGTCTCTGTTGTTCTAGACCTGTGGTGAAAAGGACCATCATAGAAGGGGCGATGGGTGAGGTAGACCATCATGGCAGGGATGATGGGTGAGAAGAACCATCATGACAAGGATAATGGGTGAGAAGGACCATCATGGAAGAGATGATGGGTGAAAAGGACCATCATGGCAAGGATGATGGGTGAGAAGGACCATCACAGCAAGGATGATGGGTGAGAAGAACCACCATGACAGGAATGATGGGTGAAAAGAACCTTCACGGCAAGGATGATGGGTGATAAGGACCATCACAGCAGGGATAATGGGTGAGAAGAACCATCATGACAGGGATGATGGGTGAAAAGAACTATCACGGCGAGGATGATGGGTGAGAAGGATCATCATGGCAGGGATGATTGGTGAGATGAACCATCATGGCAGGAATTATGGATGAAGAGGACCATCATGGCAGGGATGACGTTTCAGGAAGATTGCATCACCCCTCACTGGAACCACAGGCACTCAAGGTCTACACCACAGCATCAGTCAATGCTTGAGTTCCATGGAGAATGAACCATTACAGTGGAAATGTGTGGCCTGGCTAGGGAAAGGGTCAAGTCCAAGTTCATTTAGCGATGGAGGAGGCTATGATCTGTTGACTTGAGATTCTGGAAGTCTGTCACTGGTCCCATTCTGGGGGGCTCCCATGAAATGACTCTTCCTGTGGTGTGCACTTACCATATACTACCAGTCTCTGTAACATGCTGAGCATAGTGTTATCGAGGGGCAGGCTCCATGATCTGTGACTGTAAATGTATCCACTAGCTTGGATGCTATGGAGAAACATAAAATAATGTTTTAATTAGGCAGTGCTCACATCTATAATAAATGGACTACAAATACCAGGTGTGAGATAAAAACAGGACAGCTCTCTTGCTGATTCTCCTACCTGATGTGAATGCATCTTTACACAACATCTTCCAAGACACCTCAGGACCCTGGGGCCTTTTGTCTCCATCTCTGCCACTAGCTGAGACAAAACTGTTATTTGCAGGACCCAGCAAACCATAACTAGCCTCGGTGACATCTATCTGACTCTCTGAACCCCAGGGATACAGGCCATAGAATGCCTGACCAGAGCATGACAGCTGGGAAGTGCACCCCAGTTGAGCACTGGAAGTGGAAATGGGGCATGGTAAGTCTGCAGAGTCACCCCACTGCTAGACAAGGTTCGGGGAGGTGGGAGGGAACCAGAGTGGAACTATGCTCCTTGACTTAACAGTTGAGGTTGGTGGCCAGAGATGTCACCAAGGGAGAGAATATTCTAAGTGGGATCTGAGGACCAGAAAGGATACAGGCACAGGCAAAGCTGGGGGAACTTTTCCATACAGACAAGATGCACAGTGACTTTGAGGCAGAAGAGCATGGCATTCTATAAGGACTCAGAAACAGTCTGATGTGCGGAGTCTGGAGGGGAGAAAGCAAAAGAAGCTTTAGAGACATCTTTAAAGAAGCAGTTGCTGACTGTTTCCACCATTAGGTCAGGAGAGGGACTACAGAAAAGTGGGCGTGCAGTAGAGAGAGTGTGGCTTCAGTCTGAATCCACCAAAAAAAAGTGGGAATCCACAGTCCAGGCTCAGGGTGGGGCCAAGGGTGGATAAAAGCGGCCTAATGGGATTCTTACTGAAGGCAAGCCAGGGAAAGAGATGCTACCTGGGGGATGGTACAAAATGTGGAGCCCAGCTAGATATGATGAGACGGGGAGGGGTTCTCTGGCTAAACAGACTTGGTAGGGTTCTTGCTAAAATTAGATGACAAAGAGACAAGCAGGGAAGCCAAGAATACAGGACCAACCTGAGGCAGAGTTCTGAGGAGCTAACCTGGGCTTTCAGTCAGGAGACAATTTTAGTGTTCTGGTTAGTGTTTTGTCAGCTTGACATAAACTAGAATCATCGAGGGGAGGGAACCATAATGAAGAAACGCCTCCATCAGACTGGCCAGTAGGCAAGTCTGTAGTGCATTTTCTTGGTTAATGATTGGTGAGAAGCCAGCCCACTGTGGGCAATGCCGCCCCTAGGCAGCTGGTCCTGAAGGTATAAGAAAGGTAACTCAACATAAGGCTAGCAGCAAGCCAGCATTCCTCCGTGCCCTCTGCTACAAATCCAGCCTTCTAGTTCTGACCTTGAGTTCCCTTCACGAAAGAATAGAAGCTGAAAAATGAACTAAAGCTTTTCTCCCCCAAATAGGTTTTGGTCAGTGTTTATCACAGCAACAGAGTAACTAAGACATTTATGCAGAAATAACTGAATGGTATGAGAGGAAAGCAAGGGGTGGGGCTCAAGGGTCTACTCATGGAATCAGAACTGTCGGTTCAGGGTGATGGGAACATGAATGGATGCATACCTTTAAGACTACACTTATAATTATGTATTAAAACTCTCCCTCAAAGGGAGCACAGATAGAAAATCTGGGACATGGACACAAGGCCATCTTCCCCAGGTAAGACAGGTACACTCACAACAAAGAAGCCAGTGGCTGCTGTGTCTCTTTGTGTGGGCCAGGAAGGAGACAGGGGATGAATACCAAATGATGTAATGAGATAAATGTGGTCTGGATGGTCCAAGATGGAAGCTCCATGAAGCAGGGGCATCAGATGGCAATGGATACTGAATACAATAAGCTAAGGGTGTGTGAGGGTCCCAGGTGGGTCAGACCCAGGCAGACATAGAGGGGAATATGGAGCACATTTGGGAGACCCAGGAACACTGGGCCTCGGTAGAATTGAGACCCCACAGTGCTCTCTGGGGACAGTGATGTGATAGCCACACCCAAGGAGTTCTAACCTAGTAGCCAAGAGCAGAGGGAACCACATGCACTTTTAAAAGCAATGCTTGCCATGAAACCAAAGTGAACACATCGTTAAGAAGCTCGCAGGCTCTGGTCCTGAAGCCTAAAGGAAACATCTCATACATGTGCTCATACAAACAGATGTGAGAAAATTACTTTCTGCTTTCCATTCTTCATCACAGACCAATAACTACAAAAACGGCACATAACTAAGGAACGCTCAGTCTACTAAGAGCCAAAGACTCGTCACTCCTGTGAGCAGTTCTTGGGTGGTTTCGCATAATCTGGAAGTAAATTTTAGAACAGAATACTGAGTGGGCTGCCTGATCTAAGCCATTTTCATAAATGAGTCCAAATGGGGGAGCTGAGAGAAGCCTCAGTTGAACTATACTGGTCTAAGAAAAACTCAGTGGCTTGATTTCTAGATGTTGGGAGGTGTGCCTGGAGCTGGGGACAGATCCCATGTAGAGACAAGAGCTCTGCCCACAAAGAGGTTGCAGGCACCGGAGGAGGCATGTGCCCAGAGCGCTATAAACTGCAGTGCTGTGCTATGGCGCTCGGGAAGCCTCCTCCTCAGCTGCCCAGTCCTGCCTGACTGCAGGGCAGGGGCTGTGGAGCCCTCTCCCATCACTTCTCCCTTCTCTTCATTTGTTTGTTTTCTAGTTTGAGTGGGGGAGCATTCTTGTGTTTGCATATGTGCTCATGCATGCGGTGGGGATTGCAGTAAGTACACTTGGCTCATGTTTGCATGTTCTTTGTGTCATGTGCATGGAGTCAGAGAACACCTCAGAATGCATCCGCTACTTTGCTTTGCTTTGTTGAGACAAGGTCACTCACTGGCCTGAAACTCACCAAGCAACCTAGGCTAACTGGCCAGCAAGCCCCAGAGATTGGCTTGTCTTCTGTCGTGGCATCGGAATTACAAGTGGTCATCACCATGCACGTCTCCTTGTCATACTGATTCTGGGACTCTAAGTCAGGTCTTCAGGTCTGCAAGTGGCACAGTTTACCCACTGAGCCATCTCCTCAGCCCGGCTTTCTGTTACCGTAATGGTGCAGACTGACCCAGGGCCTTCCCGGTTCTGAGCATGCGCTCAATATCCCCACCCCTTTCTTTCCCACATCACAGTTTGTTTCTTGTCACCTAGATTAGCCTTGAGTTTGTGATCCTGCTGTCTCCACCTACAGGGGGCTAAGATTTCAGGGGTGGGCATCCACACCAGGTAATTCAGTCTCTCTCAGAGAAAATGCTGACCTGCCGTAGGAAGAGTTTCTCGCCTCTGTAGCCACCCTGAGTGGGGTTTGGTTTCTGTATCCCATTCCCCATGCTCCATTCTACCTAATCAATAGCTGGAATGAGAGGTTTGTGAAGCACACAGCGGGGGGCGGGGGTGGTGGTGTCACAAAACTGACTTGAAATGAATACAAGATTTGCTCAAGAAAACAGGCTTTCGAGGCTGTGACCTGGCACTGAGTTTGCAGTGACACGTGATCTGTGTTTTCTGGCAGGACGGTGTCGGGCGGTCCTCGAACCTCTTCCAGATCATGTGAGTCTGCCGTAGTCCTTAGCTGTCATGGTCTTTACAAAGTAAGTGCTGCTGTTTCTGTCACCTGATGCATCTAAAGGAGGAAACAATTCTTCCAAGTGGCATACTCTGCTGGTGAGGAAAACCATATCTCAGCCCGTGTTCCAATCCTCAAGGTCTTTGCTAAAGCAGAGGTGAAAACAGTCTTACGCAGTGCTGGTGGGTGTGTCCCAAGATAGGCGATTTTCAATATTCGGGGTGAAATCTTAAGTTGAAACAAACTTTTTGGGAGATAATTTCATGACAATGTTCTCTTAATAATGTAAAAATATGGGCTGGAGAGATGGCTCAGTGGTTAAGAGCATTGCCTGCTCTTCCAGAGGTCCTGAGTTCAATTCCCAGCAACCACATGGTGGCTCACAACCATCTGTAATGAGGTCTGGTGCCCTCTTCTGGCCTGCAGACATAAACACAGACAGAATATTGTATACATAATAAATAAATATTTTTTTAAAAAAATAATGTAAAAATATCCTGGTGGGGTTTTTTTGTTTTGTTTTGTCTTTTTATGTGTGTGCTTCCTAGAGTTTCAAAGAAAGAAACAGCACACATTTCAGACCGACATTCACCAGACTCGTTGATGTTTTGTAACACAGTCTAAAAAGTGGCATGTGGACGTCACACAAAATACTGGATAATTCAAAAACTGTTTGACACTTGAGTATTAGGTGAAGCTACTGGAATCACTGGCCAGAATTTTAAGGACTGAAGGAAAAGATTAAAATTTATAACATTAACCCAAATATCAAATATTATAAAATTTATGTTAAATTATGGCCAGGCTGTGGTGGTGCACGCCTTTAATCCCAGCACTCGGGAGGCAGAGGCAGGCAGATCTTTGTGAGTTCGAGAACCAGCCTGGTCTACAAGAGCTAGTTCCAGGACAGGCTCCAAAGCCACAGAGAAACCCTGTCTCGAAAACCCAAAAAAAAAAAATATGTACCATATAATTTACTTATATAGCTATAGATAATATCTGAAAGCCTGGCTTTCCGTTATTTGATGTATGTCCTTAAATTTTTATTTAAAGCTTTGGACCTTTACCCACAAGCACACATGAACGCTTACACACACACCCCACACACATTTGTTTTTACATGAGTGGCTCATGGGTAAAGAATATCAGACCTGAAGTGAGGGGCTCCTGAGAGAGACATGTATGAGCAGTAAGGAAGAAACGGGTGTGAGTGGTGACATTTCAAACCCGACCCCCTCAGTAAATAGAAAACCTATGGCCTGTGAGGTAGATGTCGGAGCACATGCTCTTTGCCCCGAGTGACAGCAGCCATCACCCTCCTTCCTGCCACCTCTTACTCCCATGCACACTTGCCAAAGTACGAAATGACAAAGTGGCATCAGCTCATGGGTTAGGTTCTTTGAGCAGGTACCAGGGTTTCCCTGGGAAAATGCTAGAAGTAGCTGGCAGGACACAAAAGGTGTCTTTATCACCCTTCTGTCATTGCTCCCCCCTGTCTGCACCCCTCTCCCCAAACTCCTTTCCAGGTGTGATTCTGGAGCCCATGCCCACCCTTCCTGCACTCTGCAGCTCAGACACCCTCTGGCATTAATGCCTGGTTTCACTAAGCTCAGAGCACTTGGCTCCGACTTCACTCAAGGCATCAACTGGAGAGAAGTTAGCTAATGTCCTGGGCCCCTGTCATGGGACAGATGCCAAGAATCTGTTTACTCAGTCTCCACCAAATGAGCCAGTTTAATCTCTTCCACCTGCCATCAGGAAAATGAAGCAATGGCCTCCCTCTACAGCTTAGGTCTAGGATATAGTGGCAACACACCCATGCTGTCACCAAAACTCTCCCAACTAAAATGTCCCATCTTTGCCCAATTTTTCTTTGAAGGCCCGACAAGAAGGCCAATTTCATGGTGCTGATGCGTAGACCCCAAGGGACAGCTCCAGCGGCACCATGCGGCTCTTCACCTGGTGGTTTGACCCTCTCTCCTGTGGGAGAGCAAGCGCTGGTCTTCCACCCTGCTCTGGTTTCAGCATCACGGGATCTTTAAACCCCTTCTTGATAACTGGCCTGAGTCCTAAGTTCACGCACATCCTGTTGAGCGTTCTTTACAGAGAACTTGTTGGGGTGTAAACTAGGACGAGTCAAACTGTTGACTCGTCCTGTCTTTAGCTTTTCTGTGGAGAACACAGTTTACTAAACCATGCTCTGCGCCCTTGCTCTGAGTCCAGTGGCGTCCCCAGATGAGCCTGGCAAGTCTCTCCTGTCCTGTTGCCTCCCTGGGCTCCCCTGAGACCCCTCTCTACTTTTCCAGAGAGAAGAAAGTCTCTGCTGGCCAAGCTTGCTCCTCCCCTGTCCCCAGTATTCACTGACATGGCCAATCAGAGCAGCAGTTGGAACCTCGACTGACAGGGCTTTTGTGCAGGAGTGGTCTTCCTCCCACAACCGCATCTAATAAACATGTATAGCTGTAACTAATGGCTCTGCTCACCCATAGGAATATGCATCTGGCCACCTAACCCAAAAGAAAATTGAACTGAACCCTAAGGACTAGACACATTACAACATAAATATTTTAAATCACATCCTTGGGAATAATTATATCCTCAGTCTTATTAAAATCTATGACTTTATCCACCAATCATATATTAGTATCTACTATAGAAAGCCACAGATACAGTCAAGGCCATAAAGCAACAACTTCAACTTTGTACTTTTTTTTTAAAACCCTTGACTATAAAACATCAAAAGTCCAAAGGGAGTTCCAGGGCTGCCCCTTCTGTGAAGCAGAATTCCCTCTGCAGAGGAAGGATCCATGCCCAGGCTAACAGTGTCTACAGCCACTGTGCTGACTACCTAGTCATCCACCTATGGAATGCCCTGTACTCTCTGCCCTTTATCTTGAGATATAAAATCATTTGTAATTCAGGTGCTGGGTCAAGTGGAGGTGTTGGAAGGAGTCAGCCCACCTACAGCCTGTGCGGCTCTGGGGAGTTATCAACATCAGTCTATATTCGTAATATAGCGATACGATTCTCTTATTTTGAGACACTGCCTGGGGGATGTGTATGAAAACACTGTGTCCTCTTGAATTCCTGGCATGGCGTGGCTGCCCTTAGACCTTTCAGATCATCACCATTCACAGATGTAATTCCATCCATCCACCTGGATCTCTCCCTTTGTGGCAAATGAAGATTACCATCAGTTGTGGGTAGAGCTGAGCCTCCTGGGATCCAGGGAGTAAAAGCGACTCCTGCTAGTGCCCCACGATGGTTGTTGGGTCCCTGCTTACACAGAGCAGCATCTGTGGTGACTCAATCAGAATTTATCTGCTGTGAACTGGTTCCCCTTCCTGCCATTTCCAGGCTTCAGCTCAAGACCTAAGATGAGGACACATATAAGCCCACTCGGGCTACCCTAGCAAAGTGCCATGGCCTAGGTGGCTTGGATTCAGATCATTGCCATTGTTTTACCTCAGCCCTGAAAACCAAAGAATTGCTAAGAGCTGTCCCCCTATGCAGGTGACTGGAGACATCTCCTGTTTCTTTCGCCTGGGACACAGATGTGATGGGGAGGGAGGTTTCATAGGATTGTGAGGATCTGCTTGTCAATTTTTATAAAAATTTGGGTCAGTTTACTGAGGGATGCAGCTCGGATTTTTATAAGAATCCTACTGAATCTGTACTACAATTTTTCAAGAATTCAATTTTAACAATATTAAATCCTCAATCCCCGGAGAGTGAGCCTCTTCGCATTCATTAAGGTCTTTTCACATGATCTTCAGTAGCATGCCTTCAGTTAACCCTAAGCTCCACTTCTGTGGCCCAGTGTACTCTAGGGTTTAAGTCTTGATGTTTTGCTGTCATTCTTTTGTATTTTTAAATTGCTCTTGGTAACTTATAGAAAAACTAATTGTTATTACCATTGCATACAAACAAACTGAACTTTGAATGGGACCGATCATGTATCCTGAATCCTTGCTGAAGTTTTCATTAGGTCTAAGCGGTACTCATTTGTAAGAATTTTTGACCTCATCATTTAACAGCTTGACACTGACAGTCTCCCTTTTCACTTCTTGGGACTTGTGAAAACAATGGGTCTGCCCAGATGACCCAGAATCCTCTGCATTTTCAAGTCAGTTCATTAACATTTTATACCTACCCTGTCCCCTCCCAACAGAGCAAGATGAGTCTTTGATTGAATGATCAAAGAGCTGAGGATAATTTGGAAGACATCTTTAGGATTCTCTCTATCACAATATCACATTACTATGTAAGATTCTAATCCCAGAATCTTAACATCTCTGCAAAAGAGTCAGTGTCATTCCCTAAGCCAGCACCGAGACATGCCCCCTTTATCTACATGGTCCCATCCTTGGACTTACTCCAGTGTTTTATCCACTTAGAGAAGGAACTTGGCTGCAGTCCTGGATGAAGAAAAATGCCACAGTGACGACGATGACTATGAAGACCCTGAGCTCCAGCTGCCAAAGGCGTGGCCGTCAATGAAAATTTTACCAGCCAGACCTATACAGGAATCAGAATATGCAGGTACCCTGGGGGTCTGAAGAGGCATGTCTGTGTGTAGCGTCGCACAGTGATTACAGGCACACACTCCAGAACTCAGGTTTTTGTCTGAATCCAGGCTTCCCAGGAGAACTAACCCGAGTGCCTCTGAGGTTATTATGAGTCACATATGGAGTCAAATTCTGTTCTTGCTTGCTGTCTGCTTGAGCATTAGGCCTGTCCCCATGGTGGGAGCATGGGAGAAGTGGCCTGGCAGGAAGACAGGCATGTGAGACATGGGGTTTGTCTGCATGGTCGCAGAGAAGAGAAAGGCAAGGTCAATTCGCTCTGCAGGTTGCCAGCCTAGGAATGGACCCAGTAGTAACATCCCAGGCACCAGAATGGAGGGAGACTGGCTTTGTACCCACCCCTGCCTTCTTCCACATAGGGCAGTGTCAACGGGTTCTCTTGCCACTCTAAAGGGGAAAAGCACGCCTGATTTCTGAGGGCCTGGCTCACAGACATGAGTCTGTAGAAATATCTTTAGAATTGTCTTAGAAGCTGTAGACAGGTAAGGTGACACACACCCTTCCACCCTTCCTCTTCAGAGGCTGAGGTGGGCTGATTCCAAGTTCGAGGCTTACCTGAGCTACATATGAGACCTTGACTCAAAACAACTACAACAATAATAATGACAATGACCTCCGTGTATTCAGTACTCAAAAGCCTTTGCTGGCTACCCACACTGTGCTGCCACCATTCTAGAATTGATCAAGAGATAAATAAATAAAAGGAAAGTGCTGTATGGACATACCAAAGGAAAGGGGGGATGGCACTGGGTGGCAGTCTTCAGATACAGTAGTTCATGTCTACAGTTGTGCCTAGGAGGCTAAGGCAAGAGAATGGCCACAAGCTGAAGACCAACCTGAGCTAGAGAGTGAGTTTCAGACCAGCCTGAGCCATGATATGAGACCCTGCCTAAAACAAAACTAATAAACAAATAAACAGAAAGAAAAAATAAAGTAGGTGACATAGCATAAATCTTCAAGAAGTGGTGGCATTTCTCAGGAGGATAAAAAATGGAGGCTAGTCAAGGCCGTACTTCATAGGATCACTGTGAACTGGACTGAGCAGGTCGGCCTTCACGTCCTCCTCGAGCAAGTGCAGGCAGGATTGCTACCCTCTTTGAAAGTCGCTTGTTGAACAGATAAGCAAATTAAACAGACCTATAACTGCTGAAGAAATAGAATCAGTCATCAAAACTCTCCCAACCAAAAAAAGCCCAGGACCAGATGGTTTCAGCTCAGAATTGTACAAAACTTTCAATGAGGAACTAATACCAATGCTCCTCAAATTATTCCACACAATAGAAACAGAGGTAATTTTGCCAAACACTTTTTATGAGGCTACAACTACTCTGATACTCAAACCACAGAAAGACAATACTAAGAAAGATAATTACAGACCAATCTCACTCATGAACATTGATGCAAAAATACTAAATAAAATACTAGCAAATCGAATCCAAGAACACATCAGAACCAACATCCACCATGACCAAGT
>JAQHUG010000336.1:333846-354397 GCA_028555095.1 Dicrostonyx torquatus | reverse complement strand
TGTGTTAAGAATTTGTTGGATTTGTTGTTTTCTTTAATTAATGAGTTTATTTCCTCTATAGTATCTTCAGCATCTGAGATTCTTTCTTCTATCTCTTGTATTCTGTTGGTTATACTTGTCTCTGTAGTTCCTGTTTGTTTACCCAGATTTTCCATATCCATCCTTCCCTCGGTTTGTGTTTTCTTCCTTACCTCCATTTCATTTTTCATGTCTTGAACTGTTTATATTACCTGTTTGATTGTTTTTTCTTGGTATTCTTGGGTATCTTTGAGAACTTTATTCATTTTCTCTAACTTTTTGTTTGACTTCTCTTCCAATTCTTTAAAGGCATTTTCACCTCCTGTTTAAGGGCCTCTATTATCATCATAATGTCACGTTTAACGTCGGTTTCTTCTACTTCTTCTGGAATATGGTGTTCAAGTCTTCTTGTTGCGTGATCACTGGATTCTGGAGTCTTCATGGTGCTTTTCATGCTATTGGAGGAGTTCTTGCATTGGCGTCTGCCCATCTCTTCCTTCAAATACAGCCAGGAGAGCCTTGGCTTCCTGAGCCAATCTTTGCTCAGTGCAGCAACAGGGACTCCCATCTGGATACCTGACCTCAGCATGGCAATAGGGACTCCTGGTGGTCCGCGGAGCAAATCCCGCAGAGGAAAGGGCAAAATTGTGGGTGGGGGCAGGGATGTGTGGAATCGAGGGGTGCCTGAAGCAGAGGCTGGTGTTGCCCACATTGCGTCCTGGGTACCTTCCGTCAGAGCTCCCACTCATTCACCCCTCTGGCTCCTTGACCTCCGCACCGGAACAGTTCAACCACTTTTAATCAGAGAAAGAGAAAAGAAATGTTTAGAAAGAGGAATAGCTGCATCTAGGAACAATAATATATTTTCTGTTCATTTTTAAAATGAAAATGTCAAAAATGTAAAGTAATAACAGCTTCAAACTTGAGCACAAACTTTCTTATTTCATAGTCTTTCTTCAAACCTGTTTTGGGTGTGAGCATGCGCACAAATGTATATATTGAAAACAAGCCCTCATGCAACCTGTGTATTGTGTATTCTTAATCCATTTTTTACATAGATATCTGTTATGTCTGCATAATAATATTTCAGTAACCAAGTATAACACCAAAATAAACAATTCTGGTATGTGTGTTTACATGTGTGTGGTGTATGTGTGTATACCTGCAGGTATGTATATGAGTCTTCAGGACCATATGTGTGCATGTGAAAGCCAGAGGAAGATTTCAAGTGTCTTCCTCTGTTTCTTAGTCCCTTAAGATCCCTTTCAAACCCTGAATTCCGGCTACATTGGCTTGCCAAGGCTTCCATAATTCCCCTATCTCAGATGTCACCTCCTGAATTGCTGCAGTTACTGGCACATGAGGCCATGTTCCACTTTTACATGAGTGATAGGGATTGAAACCTAGGTCCTCACACTTGGACAGGAAGCATTATCCCCAGTTTGGCTCCCCCAACCCTGTAGACTATTCCCAATGCTCTGGTACTGTAAGGAACAATGTCATGAACATGCTTGTGTATGTAGTGTAGCCAGATTTGGTTTCTTAGAAAATGAGTCTCACCAAGACAGTTGTTGGGATAAGAATATTTTAAAGACTGTGATAACTATGAGTGTACAGTTCCTCAGTAGTCAAATGAACTTTTAACACCATTGGCCAGCTATACATTTGTTATATAATATACAGAAGATAAACCTTGGTTTTTGTGTAGTCTTTTTATTTACAGATCTCCTTAAAAGTCTGTACTAACAAAATTTTCCCCCAAACTCTACTAACAAAATTTCCAATACACATGGTTACTTTTTTGTTAAATTTTAGGTTAAATTTTTTGAAGTTATTCACCATTATATTTTTTTTAATTCAATGCAGGTCCTTGGAGCAGCAGAAGGTAACTGGTTTTCTTATCCCAGGCTACCACACTATGGTCTTCTGTCTAGCACTCTGTGGAAAGTGGTGTTTGAAGCCTGAGATCTATAGGGGCATGTGTGATGAAGTCATCCAAGTTGAATATAAGACTTCATAGGCTATTCTAACATCCTTTGGTATAAGGAGAATAATTAAAATTAGCAGTAGGATTGTGTCTTTCTTTATCTACATGCATTAACCAAAAAAGTCACACCCCTGCCACTTGGGAAATGCATTGTTGTGCCAGTGTTAAGGGCATCCTGATGTCTCCTTGAGGCCAATGTCACCCAGGTGCATGTACATACCCTCATACACACATGTGCACACTGTTGTCATTATTCATGTAGAACACATGCAACCCAAAGCTTGTTAAACAGCAAGACACTAAGCAGTAATGTATCTTTATGCCTATCTTTAAAATACTCTTTTTTATTAGTTTAAAATAATAAATTATTATTTGAATGGTCAGTGTCATGTTCCAGAGAATTAGCAAGACACACATGGGCCAAGGAAGGAGCAATGTATTGGAATATGAAACCTGTTTCCAACTTACAATGTATCGTAGTTAGGTTTTCTATGGTTGTAATAAAACTCCATGACCATAAATATGGGGAAAGGGCTTATTTCAGCTCTCAACTTTCAGGTCACACTCTATCCCTAAGGGAAGTCAGGGCAGGACCCTGGAGGCAGGAGCTGATGCAGAGGCCATGGAGGATGCTGAATACTGGTTTTCTCCTTATGGTTTGCTTTGTCTGCTTTCTTACAGCACCCAGGACCACCAGTCCAAGGGTGGCAGTTCCCACAGTGGGCAGGGCCTTCCTACATCAATTATTAATCAAGAAAATGCCCCAAAGGTCAATATTATGGGGGGCAGAGACACTTTATTAACAGAGGTTCCCTCTAGCTTGTGTCAGGTTGAAATAAAATTTTGTGAGTTTGAGTTGTATTTCCTCTGTGTGTGAATCTCAAGTTGTTTCTGCCCTATGCATAAAAAAGTTAAAACACTTGAAAGAGGTGCCTACTCAGGTCTGGGAATTCCAAGGTCCCTGAGAGAGAACCAGGGACTTGTTAGCAACTGAAATAATTTATGAAACCAAATGATATCTACAGTGAATCTTAATGTACTAAGACATCCAGATGAACTTGCAACTGGCTTTGATGTAGTAATGTAAAAATGTGGCCTTGTTAAGCTCCAGAGGGGCAGATATTCCAAGTGGCTATTGATGACAAAAAGTGATTGTGTGGTCAAATGGCCTATCACTGACTCAAATGCTATTGCAAGTAATCACAGTCCATTCAATCAGGGGTGTCCAGTCTATGGGCAACCTTGCACAGAACACAGAATAACAACACAAATTAAGGCAAGATGGCCAGGGTGTGCATGTTTCCATGGCTGTATGGCTCACCACAACTGGAACAGTGCTATTGGAGTATAACCAAGGCCCCTCATAAGTATCAAAGGCTGGTTAAAAATCCATCCATGATGGAAAGCAGGAACAGTAATGGCATGCTAAGGAGGCATGACTGAACTTGGTTATTTTTTCTAGAAATTTCTGTTGCCAAACATTCTCATCAAAACCATCTTGGGGGCTGGGATTTAGTTCACACTTTAGGGCACAGTCACTCATTGAGGGAAATCAGGGCAGGACATCAAGGCAGGAACCTGGAGGCGAGAACCAGGAAGAATGTTTCTTGATGGTTCCCTCCTGGGCTTATGCTTAGCTAGCTCTTTTTAGACAGCCCAGGGGCACTTGCTCGGTGGTGGCACTGCCCACAGTGGACTGCACTCACCTGCTTTAATATATAGCTTAATCGGATCGAGGCTCTTCCTTCAGATTAAGGAAGGATGTGTAAAGTTGACAGTTAAATTTATCTAAGACAATGATCAAGGAGGAAGCATTGAGAAAATAGATCCCTGTTGGTTACCAGCTGATAGCTGCTGGCCTACATCAGAACTCCGGAAGGTCATCTGCTCTATCACAAGAGGGAATGAGAACACAATGGATTGTGCAGGCAGTAGGCATCTCCACATCAGGATGTCATTCACCAGTCAACTCTCAGAAGCCCCTCATTAACCACACAAGGTCAACCCTGTGTCCTAAAGCATACTTTATTTCTTTATGTCACTCATTCTGTCCAAAACGTTCTTCCTGCTCTGTGTGCTTGCCATCTTCTTTAATTTAAAAATTACATTGTTGTCCTTGACAGTAACTCCATATTCTAGCAGCGAATCTATTCCATAAATGCTACACAGTCTCATTGAGCTGTGTGAATAAACCAACAGATGAATGAGTGCATGGGTGTATGATAAAGCCAAATTTTTTAAAACTAATTCATCTGTAATAAACCCTAAAATGCCTTCTGATGAAATAGTTTGTATTACTGGGAAAATCCAGTCGTATGTGCTCTAGGCTGTAAATAACCCATGCAATTATACAGCCTTCAGAAGGTAGTGTTCCGGGGGGCGGAGCTATAGACTATGAGTTTATGGTTTCTAAAAGCCCCCTAATGATAATGTGAGGACTTAAAATATAGCCATCCCAGTGTTCTCCTGGAAGCCCTCAATTATATTCACTGTGTAGTCTGACCCAATATGTCATACTTTCCAGGATCTTATCACCAGGGAAAGCCAGGACCTTCTCATCCATCACAAAGCCAAACTACTCAGAAGAGTCCACCTGCCATAGCCAGGTAAGGAAGCAGGAATACTTGTTATTCTCATGTCAACAGACATGTGTCATCTTAGAACTTACACAGTGACTCACAAGACTTCTAGGAACAGGAAATGTTAGATCTTCTACTCTGCAGCCCAGTGACAGGTCTCAAGGAAAACAAGGACATCTCCATCTGCCACAGAATCTAATAATGCCTGCCTGCTATTTATAAATGATTGGATGTTACAGGAAACTGAGGGGTGTAAAAACGAATAGTAACTGGATGATCCCATTGATGCTGATCAGTTTTGCAGGAAAAGCAAGTCATCTCCAGCTGACAGCAGTTCATGACAGCATTAAAGTCCACAGACACATTTAAGCACTACTGTGTAGGTGAGCAGGTGTTGAGAATGTTATTTCTGATGATGTAATCACAATCAATTGATTGTGACATCAGCACCTTCACTGAGGAGTTGGAGAATAGAAGGTGATTCCTTGACCAAGGTCACTTGATCAAAAATTAGTAGTGGCTCTCTCAAAATTAGTGATAACTTTTGCAAAGTTCAGACTCTGGCTAATGGCTAAGGAGACCTCAGTTCCTGCCCCTCTCCCTTACCCACTACATCCTCAGCAGATGCTCTCCAGCCCCCACACTCTCCCTCTCAGAAGGACATATGCACGTCTATTCTTCTGTCTACTTTCCCCATAGTTACTTCTCTCCTATGTGAAAACATCTCCATCCATTACACCCAAGGTTAGAGCCACACTGAATCCAGGACACCATTTCATTCGTTCCTCAGATGATAAAAATGAAGTCTAGGGACACAGGCTTCCTGGACCTCTGAAGTTAAGGGCAACTCCAGAACCTGAGGCCCTGCTGCCATAACAACTTGATTCTAGCAACACTGCCCAATAGTCATGGCTCTCCTTGTACATGCTCATAATTGAGATGCTGCCTTTATTAAGAATATTTACTGGAAATGTCCACATTAGTGATTGAAGAGAAAGGCTGTCATGTAGGAGTGACTGGATTCAGACTGACAGATGTCACCACTGGTAAGCAACGAATTTGGATGGTGTTGGTATCTAAGCTTATAATAGAGTCAGGAACATAGCAAGAGCCTAGTAAGTGACTGTTCTCTGTATGATGGCCAGGCTGTGAACCTCAGAGCATCATAAGCCCCAATTCCCTTCTTCTGCCTCATTTTCTTAATGTGCCCCTGTTTTGCACCTTCAGTAAGCTCTCATCCTTTGGTCTGCAGAGATTAGGACCGTTGCTTTGTAGCTCTTAGGAGGCTATTTACTACATGAGTCCCTATCTGACCAAATAGGCTTTCTTACACCAATTTTCTAATAGGAGGGTAAATCACATTTGAGAGAAGATAATGGGCTATTCCATCTGGTCTGTACCTGTGGTAGTTACTTGATGTGGTTTCAGCTTGTTTGATTTGTTATACAAAGTCTAATTTTAATTGTTCTCTTAATTAGCCACCTCTCCTAAGTCTCTTTCTTGGACTTATCTCCCAGAATAGTCCTAAATGATGGTGGTACTTGAGTTCGTCTTACTGGCCCCTTCCTGCCGCTGAATGCGTGAATCTCATTCATCTCAAGATCAAGTGCCCACCCCATGTCAATGATTCCCAAGTCCCTTTCTCCTGACCAAACCGCTCTGCTTGGCTCCAGACCTGTGCATCCAATTCTTCAGTAGACTCTTCCCTTAGAGGAGTTTCAGACACCACAAAACAATTGTGTTGAAATCTGCTGTTACTTCCAATACCACTCCCAAACTTTCCCACTCCTTTTTCTAATGCAATATTCTATCTCCAAACATGTCTTGAATATACCCATTTGTCCTCGCAGATCTTTGCATAGCCCAGCCCCCACCAACTCTTGTCTGAACTACCGCAATAGCCTTCTATTGACACCAAGAGCCTCCATCCCACCCCATCCCATCCCTATGGGATTACTTCTGGGCTCTTGCAGAATAAACAATGGTTTCTCTTCTTTGAGCTTTCCCACCTCCCTGGAACATGCTTCCCATCCTTTACAACCTGAGCAGCTGACACTGTATACTTTCCCTGAGGCATCTTTTGGGTCCATTAGGATTCTCCATCACCATGTCTTCCCTGCATAAACTGCTCCCCACTAAAGCAGAAACTGGGTCACTCCTTCATTTCAAAGTCCCCCAAACACATGCTCATTTGAAAGTGCTCGACGTACATGTTGGTTTTTGTTGTTTTAGAATTTCGTGTCTATCCTTATGAATGATGTGCTTGGTACCTAAAAGGTTCTGAAAGGGCACTCCATCTCATTTAGAATTTCCCACAAATTCTTTAAAATCCGAAGTTCTGTGATTCTTTTTTTCCTGTCATTTAACAGAAATGATACTTTGGCTCCTTGTGAGGGGACACCAGTTTTAACAGTCAAGAGCCTGGATGTCAGAAGTGTAATCAGTGATGGGGGCACTGTCTGGTTCTCAGATAACCTGCAAGCATTTTCAATTATAAAGCCAGCTGTAAGGTCCTTGGGCTTTTATGGGGGCAACAAAAAGCAGACACACCCTCAGTTGATTTCACTGCTGCTAGGAAAAGGTCAGGTTGCTTTTAATTAGACTAGAGGCTTCTTCCAATAGCACAATCCTTGAGATACAACATGGCTCATGTAATTAGATAGAATTCTATTAGCACCTGGTGCTTTCATTGACATTGATGGGAACATCTATTTCACAAAGTGAAATAGAAAGTTAGAGTAAGGTGCAAAGTGCAGGCGTGCGTGAGCAGTGCTGGTCACACCACTTTGGGAGTAGAAGTGCACATTGCTGCTTTGATTGCCTTGGGTTATATTTTCCCCTTCTGTGTGGAATCCCAAGCATTATTTTCTTATCCAGCTCACATTTTCAAAAGGTGGGACTTTCTATGCCTCTCTTCCTAGCTGTAGCTGGCTCTCAACTGGTAGATGGTCTATAGAATTAGAGCCCCACGAAGGGAGGAGCTTAGTCCTGCAGCAACTTGATATGCCATACTTTGTTGAAACCCGTGGGAGGCCTGCCCCTTTCTGAACAGGAACAGAGAAGTGAATGGGGAGAGGGGCAGAGGGAAAACAGAGGGGGGAAATGGGAGTAAAGGAGGGAGGGGAAACTGTGGTCAAGATGTAAAATAAATGGGAAATAATTAATAAAAAAACCAAATTCTAAAAAAAAGAAAGAATATGAGCCCCAAACACACTGATGTTAGTAGCTACAAGACAAAGCTGAACTCAGCTTAACAAAGCCAAGAATGATGACGTCTCCCAGAGATGACAAAGGAGAACAGTATGTCCACCAGTCCCTTAGTTCCATGTCTAACACTTGCCAGACTTGAGAGAGGAGAGGAAAAGTCAGTCAACCACTGCTGTTTTAAAAAACTGGCAGTTCTTTATGCGGGTTCATTAAAATATGCATACTTTATAAATGTCACCGGAAGATGTTGCCATTAACTTTGCCTGTACGTGGGATTTTGTCTGTCACACGAATGCTAACACATCAATTCTGACATTTTCTTTAGCTCTTCCTACGTGCCAACGAAGCCCAGTGTACACGCCAGAGGTAAGGGCACTGTCAGTAAGAACTGTGATATAAACTGTGATATAAAGGTAAGTCAGCATCCCACGAGAGTCCTGCACAGTGACTCGATGTTTGGGAACTGGAGCCCCTGGGCAGATGTGTACAGTTGTGATTGTCTCATTCTCACTTGTGCTAAAGTTATATAATAACTAATTTTTATTTGAATTCATAATGGTTGAAAATCTTAGTATTGACATTGTTCCAGAAATGCTACAGGCTCAACTTTTTCTGGGAGAGAAATACCCAGTTCTCAATCTGTGTATCTCTTTAGCTACCTCAGATGTATTTTTGCAAAGTAGTCATAGCAGTTAGTTATTAAACTGATAAGAACATACTACAGCGGTCTTCACCAGACGGTGGATGGATTCATCCATCAGTCACCAATGGTTCATGAGCACAGTGTGCTCTCCATTGTCTCTAATAGTTGTACACAATTTTCCCCAACACACTTGGTGTAATGGAGATTTATCATAAGAAATACAGATCTGTAAAATGAAAGAAAAATGATACTAATAACTTAAATGACCCCTCTTACTGATCATGACATAAAGCTCGGAAAGCTAGTATATCTCTACATGAAGCAGAGGAGGAACACAGCCCTGTGCCTGCCAGGGGGCTCAGCATTGTCATTGCCACTTGTCTCAGCTACTTCTGCCATGTGCATTTTCTCTCTTGATTACTTTGTGTGCCAGGGAAGACCTATGTCTCTCAGCTGAGCCATAAAAGGTTATCTGGGGCTGAGAAAAGCAGACTCTATAGGGTCCAATGGAGGAGGTGAGAACTCCACTGCCCTGGACCCAGATCTGCCTCTGTCTCTTCAGCAGGACCACTTAGATCCAGTTAACCCTTCCACTGACAGAATGTGAATAAAAACTCCTATGTGAATATCAGTACAATCTGCACACAGGTGCAGTCTTCTACTTGACACAGTCCTGTTTTAATATCCCTTGTTCTTTTCTTTTTAAATTTATTTATTGTGTATTGGTGTTTTGCCTGTGTAAGAATGTTAGGTCCCCTGGAACTGCAGTTACAGACAGTTGTGAGCTGCCATATAGGTGCTGAGCATTGAACCTGGGTCCTCTGGGAGAGCAGTCAGTGCTCTTAACCAGCCCCTTTTCATTTTTTTTCTTTGTTCCCCCATTTCCTCTTCCCCAAAAGACATCAGCCAGTCTTAGAGACATGATTGATTCCCATCATGCCTCATTTCATTTTTGCCCTACAGTGAAACAGTTAAGGTCCATATGAAAAGTTTATTTTTTTCAATGCATACCATGATAATGGGACTCTCTCCAAACAGGGATTTTCCCCTACACACACCTCCTTCTTCAAAGCAGGGGTCTCAGGTAGCACAGGATGGCCCTAAATTCATCTATAGCCTAAGGTGACCTTGAACTCTTGATCTTCATGTCTCTACCTCCCAAATATTGGTAGTACAGTTAAGCAACAGGGCTGGTTTGAGTAGTTGAAGAACGCTGTGATTAACTCATAATCTCCTTCCATCCTGAGGACTCAAACGCTAGCAACAGGAGTGCTAAAGGTCAGATTCAGGCATGTAAAGATAAGATGGCTGGAGAGTACCTGGGATGAACAGGGCCAGAAGAGGCTTGACTTGTGGGCTTTGAAAGTGTGCTTCGAGGTTAGAGAGAATCATAACTCAGGGCAGATTGGTGAGCCTCTATCTTGAAGATAAAAGCACATGCAGATAGAAAACAAAGCAAGTGCAGTCTGGAACCACAGTGTTAAGGAGTCTAGTCCATCTTTTGTGTCCTGAACCCATCATGGAGGAAGCTGGACTTCTTAAGAAAGCCTAAAGTGTTGGTGGAAGTCCCTTCACCACCTCTGTAAGACGTTGGGTGCCAATTTGTAGGAAGGAGGCTGCTAGTCAGTTCCCAGCCGCTTACTTTATTAATTAAATCACTGCTTGGCCCATTAGCTCTAGCTCCTTACATCTGAATTTAACCCATTTATATTAACCTGTGTATCACCACATGGTTGTGGCTTACTGACTAAAGTTCCGGCGTCTGTATCTCGTGGGAGCTACATGGATTCTCTCTGACTCTGCCTCCTTTCTCCCAGCATTCAGTTTAGCTTTCCAAATCTACCTAAGTTCTGTCCTGCTATAGGTCAAAAGCAGTTTCTTTATTCATTAATGGTAATCACAGCATACAGAGGGAAATCCCACATCACTAGAGGGGACAGAATAGATATTTTGCCTCCATTACTTTCTCCTTCCATCAACAAGCACACATCATAATGCATGCTCAGGACTCAAAATGTTGCCATGTTTAAAGATAGAGAGTAGAGACAGCCCTATCCTTCCATTGACCAGCGCTTCCCCATCAGCTTACTCAGCGAATACTCATTCTACTGAGTGGAAGTTTACTTCTGATTCATCATGTGAGAAGATTATGGGCCATCTGCACTCATGGATTGACAGTTAAGTGGAGCTCGGCCCACACTGGGATCCATACAATGCCTTCAGGGTGAGCATTCATAAAGAATAGTGAGTTCCACATTTCTGAAGATGCTGATGTCATTATTGTTACCTTACAAGTGGGAAAAGAATATTGGGTAGGTTTAGTTTGTTTCTGGGTTGTTCACTTACAGATAAACACAATTGGCCCAATGTATTGATAAATTCATTCAAGCTAAACTATAAAGAATCCCAGTAAACAGATCATATGTGTGTGTTATACATATAAACATATACATAGAAATATAAACTAGAGGAGGGTTCAGAAATGTCTTATTATACATTAAATATTAGGAACAATATTTCTCTTTAAAGTTGGAAGTGTGGATGATTCTTTTGCATGTTTGTATTTAGTCTTGTTTTGTTCTGTTTTCTTTTGGGAAACATACATATGGCCCTATAAGGTTAATTTTTAATTATGTACAAATGTAAATTAAAATCTTCTGATAAGTACTGACATAATGCCTGATTTTAAATGTTGTACTGTAAGTGGCAACAGAGGAGTGTAAGGTTGTCTCTCTGGTAATACTAACCACGCTCACAAGTTAGCATCCCTGGGCTGATCAAAAGGGTCAGAGTTTGGGCTGAGACACCTAACTACATAAGAATTTTAAAACATTAGAAAGTGTTCACCGCAGTGCAATTTTACCCCAAACCATTTTTATCAGGCTGTTTTGCCTCTGGAGGTGTCAACTACCCACCCCAAAAACTTTTCTACTGACCTTTCGCCAATTTCTTCATTGTTGTCACCCTCCCTCTTCCAGGCTCCATAAGAGTGATCAGCCTCAAATGTGAAGCCTCACGTAGGAAACTCTGGAGCTTAGCTGCTTTCATTCGGAGGGAGTAACCCATGATGTGGTGGGGTACAGACAGCAGGCTCAGAACTGCTCATTTATTCATTCATCATCCTACATGGAGCCAAGCCAGCAGCATTCAGAAGAAAGTAGTGTGGCAATTTTGCTGTTTCGTTTCACTGGATCTGTGAACAGACTACAAATGCATAATTATTTCCAAATGCTCTTTTTAAAAATAGGACCTTTTAAATATTTAAGCAAGGCACATGGGGTTGAGCGATAATGAATCAGTTGCCATAATATCATAAAAATTTCATAGTCTCTGAATTCTATAGGGCACAAAGCACAAACTGAGTAATAAGAAACGCTGATAATGCTGATTTTCCCTCTCAAGTTTGTTCTTACTGCTTCAAACCACGAAGTAAAGATAGTCGCTGCCATTTAAATAATACACCCCTGCATTCATTCTGCTCCAGGGTAACTTATAAGAAAGTTTTTAAGCCAATGTTCTCACAAATACAGGTCTGTAGGTTTGCTCTGAGGACTGCAGGGCATGATGTCCCCATCTTTTCCATGTGATTCCTTGGTGCCCTTAGACTGTGGCTATATGATCAGCACACCACTAGGTTTTAAAGTCAACTCAGGTCTGACTTTTAAGTGCTCTGTTTCCATTCTTGTCTCCCTCCATGTTTGACGTTTGCTCTGACTGTTGAAATTTAGGTCTGCTTTTGTGTTATTTTCTGACTCTTGGCTGCTCAACTTTTCACTCACATTTTGGTTTTCTTCCTACTTGTACTAGATCCATCTCCCCTTTACTTCCCATGTTCCCTCATTGTCTGCGAGGTATATTTTTCAAAATCATTCTACTCTTGGTTACTCAACATTTTAAATAGATGTTTTAAAATAGTTGAAAGTTACATTCCCCTTCCAAACACTACCAAAAAGTAAAAATAGCAGTATATATTCTATACCATTTCAAGGTTAAGTTTTATTATTATCAACTGAAATTTTAGGAGGGAAATCTTTAGCTTTCTTCTTGTTCTTAAGATCATAAATTGGTAGGTAAATTTAACTTATTATGTATTTAGATTATTATTATGTATTTTTATTATGTATTATTATTATGTATTTAGATTCTAAGTGATCAATCTTCTTAGGCCTTGGAAGTCCCAGCTTCTCAGTAGGAGAACCACAAATGCAAGGCTTTCCTGGAATACAGAGTGAGTTCATAGCGAACCTATTCAACTTAATAAGCCCTTGTTTCAGAAAAAGAAAAGGAAGGGGAACTAAAGAGTGTTCTAGAATTTTCTAGGGACATTTCCCAGTGGTTAACCATTTGCTTAGCATGCACAAAGCCCTGGGTACAATTCCCATTTAAAACACACACACACACACACACACACACACACACACACACACTTAGGCTCAATTAAAAACAGAAATCACTGGCACAATTAAAATAGAACTTTCAATACTGTTTGTTCTTAGTAAATATTTGCCAAAACTTCATTTCATCTAAACAAAGTTTTGGGTCAAAAGCAGCTCACACTCCTGAAGTTCTCGCTCAGCTGTTAGCCAGGATGACAACCTAGTCATACATCTGATACTGAGGCAGGCTATATGCTTATAATGCTGACCTGACAAGAACCACCTCACTTTTAGCTTACATGTGTTCTCTCTCTCTCTCTCTCTCTCTCTCTCTCTCTCTCTCTCTCTCTCTCTCTGGAATCTAACTATGTACTCCCGGGTGGCCTGGAGCTCTTTACGTAGACCAGGCTGACCTCAAACTCAAAGAGAAATCTGCCTCATTCCGCAGTGATTAAAGGTGTGTGCCACCACACCTGGTTTGTTACCTTTTCCTGGCATTTTATTTACATAAATAAAATGTAAATGTTTGTATACTTTTTTAAAAAAAGATTTTATTTAAATATTATGTATACAACATTCTGTCTCCATGTATGCCTGCAGGCTAGAAGAGGGTGCCAGACCTCATTACAAATGGTTGTGAGCCACCATGTGGTTGCTGGGAATTGAACTCAGGTCCTCTGGAAGAACAGTCAATGCTCTTAAACACTGAGCCATCTCTTCAGCCCTGTTTGTAGACTCATGATTTTATATTTTTTTTAGTTATTCCTATCTTAAATTCTAACATATTCATAAATGTCTTGGCTGTGCTTGGCTTACCTCCTGACACCATACATCATCCTTCTGACCTAAATGTCAAAAACTCCATCCTTAGCAGGGTGGTGGTGGTGCACACCTTTAATCCCAGCATTCAGGAGACAGAGACAGGCAGATCTTTGTGAGTTCGAGGCCAGCCTGGTCTACAAGAGCTAGTTCCAGCGCAGGCTCCAAAACTACAGGGAAACTCTTTCCTGAAATACCAAAAAAAAAAAAAAAGAAAGAAAGAAAGAAAGAAAATTCCATCCTTGACTTCTGTTTACAAGAGTAACATGCGGTGGAAATGTTTCATTTTGGTTGAAGTGTGTAGAGAAAACATCATATCAAAATTTGACAAATGGTGATTTCTTAATGATTACATGTCAGGTGAAACAATAACTTTCTATATTCTATAAAATGGACCAGTTTATTTACATCTCAGTTCCCTTCTTATCCAGGCATAGCAAATTGTAGCATCAACGTATTGGTCAGTTAGAAATAGTGGTTCACAGACATGATCCAGACTTCCAGGGTTAACATATGTATGAGCCACCCTTTTCCCCCTGGGAAAATTCTTGATTAAAAAAAAAACTACCAAAGCTAAGATTTCCTTTGACTTGAAACTTCAAGTCCATGATTGCTGGACTCCACCACTGTTGGGGCACATCACACACTATGTGATGGAGCAAAGTTGCTCATGGGTACCAGAAAGCAGCCAGAGTGAGAAGTAGAGTCCAGGGATAAGGCAAACCCCTCAAAGACGTGCTCCCTGTGATCCAGTTCCTTCAAGTAGAACCCATGTCATAACAATCTATAAAAGCATCAGTAGATTAACCCACGAAAGAGGTCAGAGCCCTCATGAACCAATCACCTCTTGACAGTACTACCATTTGGGGGTCAATCCTGCAAGATTGAAATGTTTGTGTCAGTCAGACATGCTGCATTGTTACAACACATTTGTGTTGGTGTTTTTAGTCTCTATTAGGGTTGCCTAGCCCTGTTGCTTTGGGCCTATGATACAGCAGAGCATACAAGAGGGAGTGTGTGATAGAACAAGTCTACTCATTTCCAGTCTGGGGCCTCAATAGCCCATTCAAGAGCCCAACCCACTGATTGAATATCCTCCAGTTAAGGTTCATCGCCTAAAATATCTACCACCTCTCAAGAGTATCTCATGCTGTGGATCAAACCTTCAACACACATGCTTTGGGGATCTGGTTACCATTCCAACCACACAGTGTATATTATATTTGCAAGTAGTACTATCAATCTCATGAGAAAAGTCTATCAGGATACTATTGTGTTAGATGCAGATTTCCTAGCTTCCAAATTGTACCTGCAATGTTTAAATTTATGACTGGCAACAAATACTATCCCCTTTCATTCTATGAAATGACAAATTTGCTTTGTTCATTTTAAATAAAGTATATGCCGAATATCCAAGTCTACATTACCATGGTTTCTCTATCAGCTGCTGTTCCAGGTTAAAAGAAAAGAGATTGTTGCTTTCTTAGATTACACTTGGAGTTTCTTAATGGTATTTCCCAAACTAGGAATGGTCATGGGAGGCTTAAGGAACTGAAAAGAGTTCATTACGGCCTAGTGTGGGACAGATGAGGTGAGGATGAAAAAATAAGAAGAAGGAATTTGGAGCCTTAAAAGCCTAGAGAAGTGGCTCAGTGGTTAAGAGGACTGGCTGCTCTTCCAGAGGACCAGGTTCAATTCCCAGCACCCACATGGCAGCTCATAACTATCTGCAACTCCAGTTCTAGGGAATCTAACACCCTCACAGACAATTCATCTAAAGTAAAAATAAATTATTATCACCATCATTATTATTATTTGTAGTGTTTTTCCAGACAGTGTTTCTCTGTAGCCTTGGCTGTCCTGGAACTCACTCTGTGGACCAGTCTGGCCTCAAACTCACAGAGAGGTGTCTCCCAAGTGCTAGGATCAAAGGAATGCACCACTACACCCAGATAAATAAATTATTTAAACAACAACAACAACAAAAAGAACAGATGAGAGACTATTTTATTTGGGGGTGGGTAATCAGGGAAGGATTTTTAATCAGGCTGAGTAACTAAATCACAGTTACATTTCTCCCTCTCTTTCTCACTTTCTCTCTCTCTCTCTCTCTCGTGTGTGTGTGTGTGTGTGTGTGTGTGTGTGTGTGTAGGCCCACACAGAGGTCAAAGGACAACCTTGGGTTTTGGTCCTCACCTTCTACATTATTTGACACAGAGTCTTGAGGGTCTGAGTTTTGTTTGTTTTTGTTTTTGTTTGGTTTTGGTTACAGTTACATTTCTCCCTCTCTTTCTCACTTTCTCTCTCTCTCTCTCTCGTGTGTGTGTGTGTGTGTGTGTGTGTGTGTGTGTGTGTGTGTGTGTGTGTGTGTGTGTAGGCCCACACAGAGGTCAAAGGACAACCTTGGGTTTTGGTCCTCACCTTCTACATTATTTGACACAGAGTCTTGAGGGTCTGAGTTTTGTTTGTTTTTGTTTTGGTTTGGTTTTGGTTTTGGTTTGTTTTCTAGTGTACTCTGCCAGATTAGTTGGCCTGCAAACTTCTGGAGATTCTCCTGTCTCTGTCTACCATTCTCCTGTAGGAATGCTGGGATTACAGCTTCTCACTAACATCTGACCTTTTCATGGGTTCTGAGGATTTGAACTCAGCTCGCCACACTTGTGAGGCAAACACTTCTCACCCACTGAGTCATCTCCCCAACCACACAGTTACAGTTTTAGAAATTTACTCCTAGTTCCTAGTAGAAAGAGAGTGTAGAAGCAAGGGAGTAATTCAGAAGACATTGCCGTCCATGGTGATAGGGTGTTGTCTAGACCACAAAGATGGCCAAAGACAGAAGTAGTGGGCCCAGCTTCCTGTTGCAAGAAGACAGACTGCAACAGCAATGTGATTTCATTTAAGTGCAATCTCTTCCCAGGCCACACAGACACCATGCCATGCTGCCTGCCTCAGAGATGCCAAACTGCAGTCAGGCCCGGCCCTCATGATCAAGTGTTGCCCTATGCGAACACGAGCACAGGAAAACCTGTCCCCACCCAGCCTGATGAGAAGGTAAGGTGGGAGCTTCTCTGCAAGCCCTTCTAACTGTCCTTGGCATCCAGTGACAGCTTGCTGGGAAGGCCCAAAGCAAATCATTGAGATTTCCATTAATTATTTTCCCATATAATGACAAATCAGTGGGTTTTAATGTTTCTAAAACGTTTTGTTGACTCATAAGTCATTACTTTTTTCCTAGATTTTTAACTTGCGTGTTTTGCTGATTCTTAGAACATCCTGTTCAGTAATTGTAGGGGTTGGGAGGGCAGGACTGCGAGAGACTTAGACTTGTATTAGTTAAGTTTCATGGGGATGATTAACTGGAATTTGAGTACTAGAATTCATTTCCCATGAAAAGATTTACAGATCACATTTCAACTTCAGTTGAGCCTGGCAGCCATTTTCTGAGCATTGATTGCATGCATGAGGACTCCAGATCCCTGACACAGGAGAGAGCAAAAATGACTAATAAGTGGCTTCATTTGTCTTCATCTGCTTCATGGTCTCTCCCTAAAACCAGCTCTGTTCACACAGTTGCTTCTCAGTTCACCTTGCACTCACTCCTATCTGCTCTACCATACATCACCTACGACACTACTCACCACAGACAGCACAAAGGAAGATGGCATTGCCCTCATTCAATAGCCCTGGCTCATGGGTGCCCCAGAGCTCCTCAGGGGCTCATAAGTGAAACATCTGGCATCTCTGATCAATTTCTTGTAAGTCCTATAGGATCTCAAGTTTCTCCGCTTGGCCTTATAATTAATCCCTACCTAATTCTCTAGTGGCTTCCCAATCTCCCTGTAGACTCTGGATTTCCCTCTCATTTTCCCTTCACATGGACCTGAGTCTTTGTCACTCTGCCACTCTGTAAGCCTTAGGATTCCTGGGATCTAACTCAATGTTTATATAAGACCAAACTCCTCCCAGACCTGGAGTTCCAGGGCATGAGACGAGCCTGGACTAGATCAGGATGTTCCTCTTTTCAACTGCTCAACAAATCTTAAGACTTGTGACAGATCTAAATCTTCTCAATAAAGATATCTGTGTAATATTCAGCAAATTGGCTGCTTTCCCTTTTCATTGCTGTGTTAATGTTTTTTTTTTCTTTTCAAGCAGTATTCCAGAGCACAGACAAAAAGTAAACTGGAGGCCCATTACCACATTCTACTGCAGGGCAAATCTCCAAGAGAACTGAAAGCAGAGCCCAACAGGATTTAAGCATTCACATTTATAACATTATTTATGATAGTCAAAAGGCAGGAAGAGAACACAGGTGTCCATTCACAGACAGAGAGATAAACAAAACATCACACACACATTGTCTCTAACATAAAAAGTCTGGCATGTTATACAAGAACAAACTTCAAAAGCATACTCTGGGTGAAGTAAGAGAGACAATAAAGGACAAGCATATCCCTTCTGCTATTCGTGGTCCCGAGAGCAGTGAAGTCTACAAAGACATCAATTGACAAGGTGGCTCCCCAGGACTGGGAAGAAGGCAGTAATGGGGAGCTGGTGTTTAGTGGACACATAGTTTTAGCTTGAGAGGATAGAAAAGTTTTGGAAATGGGTAATGGTGATGGTTTTAAAACAATATAAATGCATTTAATATGATGGGCTGAACACTCAAAGTGGCTAAAATGCTGACTCTGTACACTGTATATTTTATTGTGCTTTTTAAAAAGCTATAGCAGGATCCCAGAGTAGGGGTCACGTGTGACTAGAATGCCAACACTGGTAAGGCTGCACTAATACCAGGCATAATACTCTGTAGTCACTCGGTGGACAAGAAAGGACTAAAGATAAGCTTGGCTGCCCCCCATTGTCATTCAGAAGCCACCAGCTCAAGCACCAGTCTACACTACGCTCCTCACAACCACATCTTGAAATAGTCCAAGATGCCCCAAGCTGCAATGTCTAAGGCAACCTGTGGGTCACAGCTCCTTTGGGGGATCAGATAGCCTGCATATCGACATTTACATTACAATTCATAACAGTAGCAAAATTATAGTTATGAAGTAGCAACAAAATAATTTTCTGTGGCGATCACCACAACACAAGGAACTGTATTAAATGGTCACAGCATTAGGAAGGCTGAGGACTGCTACTCTAAGACATCTGTTAGCATAAAGGAACTAATCAAAGTAAATGAAACTCACCATGGCTGAGTCCACTCAAGCTCTGAGCCCAACCAGGAGCCCCAGAGCCACCACCACAAGGATCACAATGGCCACATGACTATGGTGATCACAGGGATGGAAAGGCTCACACTCTAGCACGGAACTGAAGTCTCAGACACTTTCTTACTGGGATCCTACCTGAGCAGCCTAGAGCAGCATCTAGACCCTGCCAGCACTGATTATCCCTCAAGTAGAGAAGCTTACTACAAAAGGGTCTTCAAACAAGAGAAGTTTTAGTTTTATCTGTGTTTACAAAAACCAAAGAACTACTTAAGATATTGCTTACATGCAATAAATATCAGAAGTTGAAAGTATTATGTACAATCCCATGACTTTTGACAAATGAAAATACCAGCTAGCCACTGTCCTGGTTCAAGAAATACTTTTCCACTATATCCCAATATCCTTCCTGCTCCTATAAAGCCCTGTCTTCCTCTAGTTCCAGACAGCAACTCTCTAATTCCTACCACTGCCCCATGTCCTTCCTAGAAACCTATCTAAACAGAACAAGAGGGTGGCATTTTTTTTGTTCCTGGCTATGTTTCCCTGAGCATAATGCTTTTGAGATTCACTCCTGTGGTTGACTATGACCTGTTTCCCTTTAATTTTGTATTGTACTCTTAATGGAGGAGAGTGCCTGAATGGCAGAGACAGGGAGACTATAAAACTACATATAAGCCCAGGGTAGCTGGTGTGTGTGTGTGTGTGTGTGTGTGTGTGCATGTGTGCGTGCATGCATGTGTGTGTGTGTGTGTGTAATATTGGACTAGTAGACACGTCTGGTTGGCAGGCCTGTAATCTGAGGGGGTGAAAGGAAATGCAGCTGCAGTTAGGTAGGAGCAATGCATGCTGGCCAGATGGCATACACCTGTGCCCATCACTGAATGGTTCAAGTTGGTGTTGGGAAGACCAGACCCTTCACAGGAGACTAAAGACTTGATGTCACATGTCTGATTCTTGCCAACCATGTGGCAGATTTTGACTCCCCGAGTCTCTGCTACCCATCTATAACTAGAAGGACGACTGTCCATCGTGCATGGTCCAGGGAAGCAGTGTAGGGAAGTTTTGAGATACTGAATAAAGAAGGGTCCTGGAGAAGGATGACTCAACATTGTGACCCTGGGAACTCATTGACAATTGGGAGGCTCAAATGATGGACTTTTCCTAACTGATGGGCAATTTCTGGCCACTCCCAATGACCACTCTCTTTTTCTCCCTATCAGTCAGAATCTCCAGCTATGGTTGCTTTTGTTGTGTCCATTTTCTTCCAGCATCAGCAGGCATTTCCAGGCTCCAGATCAAAATGTTCCGTGCTGAATATCTATCAGTTAGTCTGGGAGTGGACACTGGTGGAACAAAAGTAAAATCTAAATTAATTAGTTCATAATGAATACCTTCCCTTTGATCCTAAATTATTCCTCATTGGACTTGTACCATAGGATGTCCAGCAGAATGAATGGTACATTGGAGAATACAGTCGCCAGGCAGTAGAAGAGGCACTAATGAAGGAGAAGAAGGTAATGCCCCTACATTGCTCCTGCGGCCATCGTGTGTATTTCTACATGCACACACACACACACAAGAGTAGGAAGACGACTTGGGATGGGGAGGCTCTATAGAACAGGAAAGGGATGAGAAAGGATAAGGGAGTACAATTTTTAGTTACTTCAGGAAAAACTTTGATGAAAGAACACTAAAGACCC
>JAQHUG010000336.1:277462-327706 GCA_028555095.1 Dicrostonyx torquatus | reverse complement strand
GGCAGGGTATCCTGCACCATCTTAAGGAAGCAGGGGGAGGGCGGTGGGGTAGTGGGGGAGTGGGAGGGCCGGGAACAAAGGGAGTAAATGTAAATTTTGCTTTTAACAATAAAAAAATAAATTAATAAAAAAAGAACACTAAACATACAGACAAAATTGTGGCATAATTTTCTTAGAATGCAGAGACATTTAAAATGGCCTCAGATCTAAGACTTGGTTTTGTCACTTATCAGATATATGACCTTCCCAAGTTCATAAACATGGTTAGCTATTGATTCTTTATTCATAAAATTAAAATCAGTTTGTAAAAACATCAGTACTGAGGGAGCCACTGGAAAACCACAGATGGTATCTTGGGTGCAGAAGTCACAATGGGCAGTGCCTTCTTCTGCTTGCCTCAAATTTCATCCCCTCACTAAATGTGAACCCATGGCACAGCTGGGTCTTTATATTTCACTCCTTCAGGAAAGGAGCGATCCGGTATATTACAGGTCATGCTGCAGTAACAGATACCCCCAAGACCTCTGTCATTTACCACTTGATACTATTTCTTCACGGCACACCAGATTCCAGATAAATTTATTTGGTCTGTGTGAGGCCCCGTGTCTGCAGTGTGTTTCTGCCTTCCCACTCTGACTCTCTACACAGCTCCCCAGGAGTAATATACTTTTACCTTTTCCTTGAACAAATTTCAAGACCAAAGCTAATTTCAAAGGGAATAGGGAGATGCCAGCCTACCATGTAACCCAAAGGACAGTAAAACTTTAATGACTACCCATTCTTCATCACAATGCAAGTGACACTGGGTTACTTAGAAACAATAAATAGCTTCTGTGTTTCTCAAACAGATTTACTGCTGAATGTGAAAACACAACATTAATGAATCCTTTAATTAGTTAATAAATCACGGGTCTCCAACACATCTAAGTTTATTTATCAGTTGCTATGATAAACAGAATCGTGGCCATTCCCCACCACACATACCATGTCCTAAATCCTAGAACCTGTGAATGAATCACTTTATATAGAAAATGGAACCTAGCAGATTAATTAAGTTGGGGATTAAGATGCGAAGGTCATCCTAAGCTGAGTGGCCCCTTGTGATCCCCAATAAGAGGGAGGCAGGGATGTCATAGAAAATATTTGATTGTGCAAGTAGAGGTTGGACTGATGGGGGCACCATGAGCAAGGGATTCTGGTGACCTCTAGGGACAATGAGAGTCACAGACACAGACTCCATTTCCCCACACTAGCTCTAGCTCAGAGAGACCCACACTGGACTTCTAACCTCCAAAACTATGCAAAAATGGCTTTACTTTTAAGTCACTAGTCTCATGTTAATGTGTTAACACTAGCAGTAGAGGCAAAGAAGATTGCCATCGAACCAGCACGACCCTATCAGGAACAAGTGCAACTATCCTGTTCCATAGGTGGGGAGGCTGAGGCCAGGGTCTCAGTCACAACAAAGAGATTAGCACCCATTCCACCAAGTCTCAGCTGCTTCCAGCTACCATGACAATTCTCTGCAGTGGGCTGGAGCTTGAGGGTCTCTGACCCCTTCCTCTGAGGTCATGGCCTCAGATGTGGCTGGTCCCTGCCATCATAGGATGGGGTGCAGTGATGGTAGACCCCAGCCAAGGCTTCTTTTCTTGGGTAACCATTACCCACTGCACACTACAGTCGCACAGTTGGACTTTCACCAGAAATCAATCTTAGAGGACTCAAATGCAGAAGCCCACATATGAACTGTGCCAGGAGAGCACCACTGTGGCTGGGTTTGGTGCTCCTCAAATGCTCCCTTCCTCCATGTGTGCCTATGCTGCCTCCTTCTAAGACACAGAATGACACTGTCTACGCTAAATGACTGTGTTTCCCTTTTCTGTTTGCATCCTCTTCAGGAAGTGTTTCCCATTTATGAGAGATAATTTAATTTAAATGAAAGATCTCCCAGATTTATTTTGACAAGTGCATTGCAGAGTTTAAGACAAACCCCAGTTTGGCCCCAGTTCTTGGCCCCCATCCGCCTTCCTGATCTCTGGCAGTGTTTTGTGCTGGAGCCATAAGCCTCTGCTTCTGAACGAACACTTTATGCAGAGAGAGGCGCAGATGGTTCCTCATCGCCCTCGATGGAGCAGAAGTCACCATGCTTAAATTGTTAGACTTCGAGCTTGACTTTCAGGTTTATCATTTGCTAACTGTCCAACCACTGGCCACATGTGACTAAGAACAGCTATGAATGCAGGCCAAGGTACAATTCTTAATTTACTAAAAACATTATGAGACTTTTTTGTAACTTTTTAAAAAGCTTTATTTTTTGCCGGGCAGTGGTGGTGCACTCCTTTAATCCCAGCACCCAGGGTGGCAGAGGCAAGCGGATCTCTGTGAATTCAAGGTGTGGTAGCATACACCTTTAATCCCAATACCTGGGAGGCAGAGCTGGCAGATCTCTGTGAGTTCATGGGCAACCTGGCCTACAGAGTGAGTTCCAGGACAGCCAGAGACACACAGAGAAACCCTGTCTCAAAAAAATGGGAAAAAAGCTTTATTTGTATTATTTTTATTCAAGTGTGTGTTTATACGCACATATACGTGTGGGTGCTCACAGAGGCCAGAAGGACATGTCTGATCCCTCAGAGATAGGCATGATTTTGTGTGCTGTCTGATCTGGGTGCTGGGAAATGAACTAGGTTCTCATGATAGAGCTGCAAGCGCTCTTAATGGCTGAGCCATCTTTCCAGCTCTTCTTTTCTTCCTTTGAAATTTTGACTGCTCATTTCTCAAGCATGAACTTTGTAGATGACAACCTCATGTCCAGTCTCAATGTTGGACACACCTGCTAAGCCTGGGAGATTTTTCTTAGGCTCAGAAGCCAAATCCCAGTGTCTGTAAATGGGGATAAAAGTCTTTCCTCAAGATTTATGTAAAGACCAAATGAAACAACACATGCAAGATGCTGCTCACCTTCAGGGAAGCTCTCAGTAGACTTCATTATAACATAAACACAAAACAATAATGCTATTCTTAAAGTTAGTGTTTGCTAAAGAAACATTGTATGACATAGTATTTTACATATTGATATCATATTATAGATTGTTATATTATACATTACTTATCAATATTCCATGCACTCTGCATAGATAACTATATAAGGATTAGAATTATAAATCATTATACATACTGTCTATACCTATGCTATTTTATGGCATTTTTCATCCTCTATATACATTTACAGTTGAGACATTCAGTGCCCTCCAGCCTGTGCATGACAGCATGACCCTGAAGACGAGCCCTTCAGTGAGTTCAGGGGGATTCCACCTTTCAACTTCATCCCTTCACCTTGAGTAATTCTCTCCAGTGGGTCTGGTTTCTTCTGTCCCAGGCCCTGTTCTCAGTCCTTGCTCTCTCCGGTCCTGCTGGTCTTTACATACCTTGCTATCCACCCCTTGGCCTCAGACACTGAAGCTTCTTGTTCCTTTCCAACCTCCTCTTCCTGGCGCAGCCCTTGCCTTGACCACACTTCAGGCTATATTTCCTGCTTCCTCTTTCTACTCTCCCTCTTTTGTGAACCCTGATCCTGCACTGGAATCTCCCATCTTTGCATGGTCTATGACAGCTTCCTCCTCTCTCTAGAATAAGATTTGACCTCCAAGATGAACAGGAGACATGTGAGCAGTAACAGGTACAGAGAAACACACCAGAGAGGGATGAAGGAGGACCTCCCTGTGCAGAAAGGGGGCAGTGTGTAACAGATAAGAAACCCAGAGCAGGCGTCCGTTCAGAAAATGGTAGCCTAACTGGAGCCAGGAGCTGGGGATAGAAGGTCAAACAAAGGACTGGCTGGTGAATCTAATGTGAAAGTCTCTTTAAGGATGTAAGAATTATGCAGAGAGTAGGGGGAGATTTTAAAAAAGGAATCACCACTATGCATCAGGTACACTCTTGGGAGGTAGTAAAAGAAATCTCATCCATACAGACACTGTGTCAGCCGTTTCTGCGGCAAAAGACCTGGGAAACTTTGAGAAGGAACGGGGAGGCTCCTGGTTTCAACCCCTAGTAGGCTGACCCCATTGCTTTTAGGTCTGTTGCAAAGCAGAAGTACTATGGATGAAGGGCTGCCCACCTCACAGTAGCCAGGAAGCAAAGAGAAGAGCAAGACACATTTTTCAGAGGCACCCCCCCACACACACACACCCTCCACACCAATGGAGGAGCCAACTTCCTATGACTAGGCCCTACCTCCAATTAGCCCATTCAGCTTTGAACTCACTAATTGCTTAGCTTCAGGATGTTAGCATCTTCATAAACCAATTGTCTCCCTGTAACACCACCAGTTAACACACATCTGAGTCTTCTGAGTGGACACTTCATATCCAAACCCATTTAACTCAGCTCACTGCGTTAAATGGAATGTGCAGTTGGGTCGCCACAAACTAAGTCCATTTAGGAATCCCACAAAAGCATCATTGTTGACATCACCTTAAGGCCAGGGCCCTATGCACCTGAAAAGATAACCATAACTCCTTTTTTTGCTTCAGGATGGTACCTTTTTGGTCCGAGATTGTTCCACAAAATCCAAGGCAGAACCCTATGTTTTGGTGGTGTTTTATGGGAACAAAGTCTACAATGTGAAAATTCGCTTTCTGGAGAGCAATCAGCAGTTTGCCCTGGGGACAGGACTCAGAGGAAATGAGGTGGGTGAAATCCAACCACTTTCCTTTCCTTGGCCAGAAGTAAAAAAGAAATATTGAGTTTGGGAGGTGCTAAATCCTTGTCTACCTACCCCAGTGAACACAGGACAGGATTGAAAAGACGCTGCAGCGATGCCCTTCCAGACCCTTTCATGAACACCAGCTCATGCTAGCATTCTCTTCTCTCACCTCCCCATGTTCACTGCAGGCATCTTTGAAGTCAAGCATCATTCACTGATCCACAAGATTCGGTCCTCAAAATGAGTGTATGTTCAACAGTAACATTTGGTGCTAAGCTGAGATCCCATTCTCAGTACAGGTGTGCTGATGGGAGACCATCTATTGGCAAATCTGCCTGTTGCTGTGCCTAGTAGCATAGACCAATAGTCCCACATATGTAAGAGTCTGAGGCAGGAAGATTGCCAATACTAGCCTAGGCAACTTAGTGTGACTCTATCTTAAAAGGTACAAACAGAGTTGAGGGTGTGGCTTAGTGGTTGAGGGTTCACCTAGCACATGTGACGCCCTAGGTTCTATAGTGCTATAAAAAATCAACTAAACATCAGTTAATAACTATATAAATCAATTGATCAAAAGAAGATATTTTAGCTGAATACATATTCCAGGTCTGTTCTCTGTGTATCGTCCTATTTCAATCCTCAATAATTTTTTGATGTGATCATTCCATTCTCAGAGTTACAGAGGCTGAGTCCTAGAAAATTAAGTAAATGGTCAAAGACAGAAACAATAAGCAGGACGGTAAGCAAAGGCTGTACTCCCAGCCTTTCTTTGATGAAAAAACAAATAAGAGAGAAAATGGAGAAGAAGGAAGTCAGCTACACATTACCCTCTACTAAGAATGTGAGTGTGGGCACATCCCTCCACTTTTCTGGGCTTTAATCTCAAGTGCAAACTCTTAGGATCCACATTCCTGTAATTCAATGATGGCCATTCCTTTTACTGTGGAAGTCAAAGCTCCAGACTTTGACTTCATCCACTGGAGGGGTCATGGTGTGGAGTGTGTGTCTTCCTTTCCCAAATTTACAAGATGATATCTGAAGTCCAAAGAGTTCACAGTAGGATTACATTTGGAAATAAGGCCTTTACAAAGGGACTTAAGGTTCAGTGACAGAGGTAACCTCTAATCCAACAGGACTGGCTTCTTTAAAATAATGAATATTTTTCAAAGAGAAATCACAGGGTTGGAGAGGTGGTCAATGACAGCCAGACTAGCCTACTTAGTAAACTTCAGTTCTTCAGCGAAAGAATTTGTCTCAGAAAAATAATAAGGTGAGCTGGGCAGTGGTGGTGCACACCTTTAATCCCAGCACTTGTGAGATATAGGTAGGCAGAGATCTCTGTGATTTCAAGGTCAACCTGGTCAACAGAGCGAGTGTCAGTACAGGCTCCAAAGCTACACAGAGAAACCCTGTCTTAAAAAGCAAACAAAAGGACACTTAAGGAAATGCTCAACATCCTTAGTCATCAGAGAAATGCAAGTCAAAACAACTCTGAGATTCCATCTTACACCTGTAAGAATGGCCAAGATCAAAAACGCTGATGACAACTTACGCTAGAGAGGGTGTGGAAAAAAGAGAACACTTCTGCATTGCTGGTGGGAATGTAAGCTGGTCCAACCCCTTTGGATGTCAGTGTGGAGATTTCTCAGAAAGTTAGGAAACAACCTTCCTCAAGACCCAATAATACCACTTTTAGGTATATATCCAAAGGATGCTCAATTGTGCCACAAGGACATGTGCTCAACTATGTTCATAGCAGCTTTGTTTGTCATAGCCAGAACCTGGAAACAACCTAAATGTCCCTCAACTGAAGAATGGATAAAGAAATTGTGGAACATTTACGCAATGGAGTACTACACAGCAGAAAAAAATGACAGCTTGAATTTTGCAGGAAAATGGATGGAACTAGAAATCATTATTTTGAGTGAGGTAACCCAGACACAGAAAGACAATTGTCACATGTACTCACTCATAAGTGGCTTTTAAACATAAAACAAAGAAAGCCAGGCTACAAACCATAATCACAGAGAACTTAGACAACAATGAGGACACTAAGAGAGACTTACATAGACCTAATATACATGGGAAAGTATAAAAAGACATTATCTCCTGAGTAAATTGGGAGCATAGGGACATTGCGGGTGGGTTGAAGGGGGGAGGGAAGAGGCAGGGAGGGGAGCAGAGAAAAATGTAGAGCTCAATAAATATCAAAGAAAAAAGTTTTAAAAAGCAAACAAAAAATAGTAAGGTGGACAGCACCTGAAAATGACACCTGAACTGTTCTCTGCCTATCTGATACACACGTGTATTGACATCTAAGCACACACAAGTGTACATACATGTGCATACACATACAAATGAGAAGCTAGAAAGTCAGAAGGTCAGAGAACAGTGTCAGTCAGACGCTCTCATCAGTGTTCTTTGTCTGTGCTCCATCCATGCTTTGTCTTTTCTGGAAGGAGGGAAAGGTATCTGTGTCTCCTGGAACTCGGGTACTGCTGCAGTCCAAGCTTGAAGTTGCAAAGACTTTTCTTAAACATTCATACATGGGCCTCAGCCGAATGGCCCATGGAAACTCGTGCATTGAGGCAAGGGAAGGGATCTGCCAGGAAGCAATACCTATTGTACAATAAGCCTAGAAGCAAGGAAGAATGCATGCCATCTGGAAATCAAGTCAAAGACCTTCTGCAGAAAGTGATGTAATAGTCCAACTCAGTCTAGAAATGCTAGTAAGAATGAAGAGCTTAACAGAAGCCACGGGTCTGGATACATAGATGGAATGGTTCATTATCAGAAAGAAACACTGGGATGTGGTTTGGTGGATAGAATACTTGCCCTGCATACACGAAGCCCTGTGTTCCATCTACATAAAAAAAGGTGCACATCTGTAATTCCAGCACTTGGGAAGTAGAGGCAAGAGGATCAAGCTAATCCCCAGTTACATACTGACTTCTAGGCTAGCATGGACTACACAAGACCCTATCTCAAAAAAAAAAAAGGAAAAAGAGAAAAGGGAGCTGAGTCATAAACTGTATTTTCCAAATGATCCCAAATTGGAATTGCTGCTTCTCATGACCTCAATAAGAACACACTAGATAAAAATAGTAAGCCACTGTCACCAAGTATCCTTTCCAAAGACTTTGAGCCATTTTGTTTTCACTCTCTTTTATTCTTAAAATACATAAACATGGGCATTTCAGATACTTGAAACACAGGCCTAACATGAAATACTAATGTCTTGTCTAACATGAGATACTAATGATTGGTCTAATATGAGACGCTAATATCTGCACTTAGCTGTATTCACAAACAGTGGTCAACTGTCATGAAACAAATTCGCTAGGAGTTTTACTCATGAAAATTATCAGCTGATGCAGCAATATAATCAAAATATATCCACTTGGTTTGAGTTGTGTCATGTGCACTGTGTGATAGTTGTAGGGTCACTTTCACAGTTGTACTCAAGTGTAACTATTCTCTAACTAAGCATCTTTTAAATTTTACTTATTTATGTGTATGTGTGTGTGCCTGAGTACATTATGTGTACCACATGTATGCAACTGCCCATAGAGACAAGAAGAGGACATTAGATCAGTTGAAACTGGAGTTGTAAGTCATTAGATGTGGGTGCTGGGAACAGAACCCAGGGCCTCTGCAAAAGTAGCAATTGTTCTTACCCAGTGAGCCACCTCTCAGGCCCCTGAGTATCTTTTAAATGATCCCATTTAAGTTTACATTTGGGGAATAGTAAAGAAATCAACTTTTTCTAATGTCTATCAAGGAAAAATAAGAGTTGTGGCTTTATAGATTTACCTGTAGGGAATCAGATTAAAATCATCTAGTTAAAATATTCCAGGGCCAAAAACAAGGTAGACATTTGAAAGTTAAAAATGAAGCACCCAAGCCAACACAATAATATATACAAAAAGAGCATGCAGCTTGCTCTTAATTAATAGTTCCATCTTCCCAAGGCACACAGGGAAGAATGTGGAAAGGGCACATGGGCTTATTAGAATAGGATACAATATTGAGACCCAGTGACCTTATTTCTTAAGTGCAATAAACAGGCATCTGCCAACTGCTATATTAAAGTCTTTTATAGTATTCATTTTATTTTTAATTATATGTCTATGCAGGTATTTGTGTGTATGTACACATAAGTACAAGTGTCCAAGAAGGCCAGAAGGGGGCATCAGATACCCAGGAACTGGAGTATAGGTGTTTATGAGTCACCATGTGAGTGTTGGGAACAGAATTTGGGTCCCCTACAAAATCAACAAGTGCTTCTAACCACTGATCCATTTCTCCAGCCCCTATCCATTCCCCATTTTTTTTAAACTGAAATGGTTGAAGATCATTCAATAGCTTTCAGAAGACATTTCTGAGTTTTAGCATTCAGCAGCTATTCTGATCTTTCCCCGGCCATTGGGGCAAAGCTTGCTTAGAGAAGACAGTTGAGTGATGAGAAATCTCTCAGCACCTACAGAAGAAAGAGCTGGGGGAATATGTATAATTCTTGAAGCATATTAATTTTACCATGGAAAACAAAAGGAACCAGACTATTATAGCATAAGTTTTATATAAGTTGAATGTAAGAACACGTTTTCTCTCACTGTAGTCTCATTGTGTATGTCTTGTTTGTTCTATAAGTTGTCTCTGGGGCTAGAATACCAGTGTACCTCTGTTATAAATGACTTGATTTCAAACTATATTTCAAAGTAAATCCTAGTATGATTTTTAAAAAAGATAAAAAGAAAAGCCAACATGGACAGGGAAGAAGATGTGAACAAGGACATCAGGCAAAGTCAGCTGTCTGCCTCCGAAGGAGACAGACTCAGGGAGAATCACCATGTAGACACCTGGGACCTCTGGCCTGCTGAATTGTGGGGAGATAGATTTCTGCTGTTTCTTCCAGTCTGTTATGACCAACACTTTCTTCCCCTGTTATGACAGCCCTCCTTCAGGACATTTGTAATTTGCTCTCTCACTTGGTCCTTGATGCACCTCTAGGAAGGCCACATAGTTGAGTCCCACTTACTGGGGAGAAGCAGAGCCTTTACTAAGGCCTCAGCTTTGTTCCCAGCATACCACACTTTGCCTGCTAATGAAAGAGAGGATGCAGTGTAACAGCGTACTTATGTCCTAACAGCATCTTATTGAACCACAAGCCATCCGTGGGCTGCCTTGGAAGTAAGGAACTGAGGCCACCTGTAGACCCCACCATAATCGCCTGAGAAGCTGATCCAGGTACTGATCCTGGAGCCTGTTTTTAAAATCCCCTTTCTGTATAACTCTTCTTTGCATCCCTGGGACATGAGTTTCCCTTTCATGCAACTGTGGAACATGTACATACATGCATTTATACACAGGCACATGGGTGCACTGAGTACTCAGAGCCACCCTGGGAGGCGGGCACTGCTCTCATTTTCTAGATGGTGAAAGTGAAGCCCGGAAACAGTACGTAAAGAGCAGTCCTGGATTTACTCTCCTTGGCAAACATCTTGGTCTTTTCACACAATCTCACCCAGCTGATGACAGCCCCAAGCACTGCAAATTGAGAATAAGCAACGCCTACTTGGAGCTTACCATGTGCTGAGCATCTTGAGAGAAACCGCAACCTACAGAGATTCATTCTTCTAATTGTTGCCAGAAAGCGCTGAGCCCTGCCATCAGAGTGAGGGGCTTCCATATGCCTTCTGCAACCTGACCCCTCTGTCTTACTGAGGAACTTCTCATCATTAAGAGAACTGGAAGAAATCAGATTCAGAAATCTCTGTTAAAATGCAAGACCTCCCAGATCTTTCATCTGTGCTCAGACAAAGAGCATCACCGGCCACTTCAGCAGGAAACACATGATGAGGAGGAGGGCTTCTGGGGACAATATTCACTTCATTTCATTTTCATCTACCTTGTGGGACAGGAATACAGTAGCCCCTGACTCACAGGAGCCATCTGAGTGTGAGAGAGCATGATGTAAATGCCACGGCAGGAACACAGAAGCAGCTGCTTCTGAAGTATCCAGTCTCATCTGAGCTGTCTCCAGCAAGTCCGTGTAAGGGGACCACCATACCACAAGGCCTATAAGCAGCACCTGGGCCAGACCCAGGGAAAGCTCTTCCAGTCTACCATCCTCATCAGCACAGAAGGCAAGCAAAGCCATGTGTCCCCAAAACAAAAACCTGGGAGATTATTTAACTGGTCAGGAAGACAGAGATCCCTGTTTAGTTTCAGATCCAGGAGTACCTGTTGCTTTAGTGTTCTGACTGTATTTCCATAACTTTCTACAAACTGGAAGGCTTAGGACTGGAGAAACTCATCTGTTCATTGGAGAACAGAAGTCTGAAATCCAGCCCCACCCCACCCCAGGGAGACACTCCAGCCATCCTTGGTGTCTTTAGCTCTTGGCTCTTCTCTCCAGTGCCTGCCTCATGGGAAACACCTACTTCTCTGATTAGAATCTCCCTGCCAGGTGATTCCATCTAGGACCTATTGCCCTCCTGAGGGTAACCTGGGGTGAACTCCTCCATTCAAGAGTGTATTTTACCAAATAAAATGCTACTAACACTTTCAAAACAGAGTAATGAGCATAGATTCTAGGTCCCAAATGTGCTGAAGGTACAATATTTAGCTCGCGATGCCTAGTTATTCACTGACTGGATCAGCAACCATTTCATGGCTACCCAGGGTTACAAGACTCGTCTGTGCCTCTCTGTGCAGATACCTGGGCAGCAGTGGGTTTCTAAAAATGATGATAGATATTTACTTGACAACTTAAGCTTTTTTGTTTGTTTGTTTGTTTTTTGTTGTTTCTTTTCAAGACAGGGTTTCTGGAATTTTCTTTGTAAACAAGCTGGCCTTGAACTCAACTCACAGAGATCCACCTGTCTCTGCCTCCCAAATACTGGGATTAAAGGTGTATGCCTCCATCACCTGGCTTGACAACTTAAGCTTTTAAGACTAAAAGACAAATTAACAATAGCCCATGTCTTTCTTTCTTTCTCACCTTCCTGACTTCTTCCTTATCCTCGTCTGTAGCTCCTCTCTCACACTTTTCTCTGCCTCCGCCCCTCTCTCTATCTCTCACCCACCCACCCAACCCCCCCCTCTCTGCTTTTCTGACAAGGGGGAAAAAGGAAAAATCTGTCTACAGCTTGCATATAGGACAGACACAAAAGATTTAAAAAGGCTTTAGTATCTAATATTAGGACATTTGACATTCTCTGTTGTCCTTCAAGGGGGGAAATCTAAGATAAAAATAGGAGCTAAATTACAGTCTTCTCTCCCAGCCTTTTTAGGCAGCATTGCAGCTGTGGGTATTGCACTGGATCCATTAAGAAAGGACAGGAGCATGGTTTATTGCACCTGCCTTGCTCCCTAATAGTGAGGTCTCATAGAAAGTACCTGTGGAGTAGAACAGTGAGGCTGCTCTTATCAGAGTGATTATCTGCCCTTAGCTGTCTGTGAACCTGTTCACTGGACAAGCGCTGCCCAAATAGGTTCTCTGCATTGACCACTTTGTTGAATGTAAAGGAAGAAAAACCCATCCTTGGTTTGAAATTGGAAATGAAATTCAAAAGTTCCCTTTCTTCCTGAGGCCTGTGAAGAGAGTCTAGAATGCATCCCCTGGTCTCACATTTATTGACCCTCACTATGTGCCAAAGCATAGGGAAGGCTTTCTTCCAAATGTTGTCCATGCGTAAGCTCTGTTAATGCTCACAAAAGACCCCAGAGGCAAGTCCCAATGTCACCACTACTCTTCGTAGACACAGAAACTGAGTATAAGAAGTTGGCCTTGGGTCACACAGCTTATAGCTGGCAGGACACCTAGACATTGAACTCAAGCCTTCATTTGTGATGATCTCATCAATAATTTATGCAAGTCATGGGGTGGGAAGGCTGTGATGGAGCTGGGAGGATCTTGAGGTAGGTGGGAAAATTCTGCAGACAGGAAACTTAAGAGCTACCATTAGGCTCACTTGTGGCCCACAAGCACTTCCGTCACCTCTTGTCCTCTCCTTCTGTTTGTCAGTCATCCTTCAGTTGCTTGTTTGCTACATCCTGAAAGAAAGAAAGGGGGAGGGAGGAAGGGAGGAAGAAAAGAGGAAAGAGTCAGACATATAAAGAGTAAGTCAGACATGGTGGCTGACCTCTGTAATGCTAGCCTCCTGAGGAGGTAAGATGATTGCTGCAGGTTCAAGGCCCATCTGGACTCCAGAATGAGCTCTAGGCTAGGCTGAGCTTCAGTGTGAGACCCTATCTCAAAATACCACCACCAATATCACTTTCTAACATGTCTCGCTACAATGTCAAAAGTATGAACCTTCCCTGAGTAGCATACAACAGCTGAGCTGCTCTACAGGCATCAGATGTGTTCAAACGTGTTCACTTTGCTTTCTGTATTTCAGATGTTTGATTCTGTGGAAGACATCATTGAATACTACAAGTATTTCCCCATTATACTAATAGATGGGAAAGACAAGGCCGGTATGCACAGGGAACAGTGCTACCTCACCCAGCCACTGCCTCTCAGCAGGCTCTCCCTGACTCCATACTCCAGCCCGGTATTTCATGAGTAAGCAGCCTAACCAGGTATTTCCACAGCAGCAGCCTGGACCTTGCCTCATCCTCAGCTCAAAGGATTCAGCGCTTCTACCATCTGCATTTATCTCAAATTATATTTTCTGTGCCTCCAAATGATGACTTTCTTGTTTTTTAAAAAAAACAAACCTTATTCTGTAATAGAACTTGAGAGCTTAATTATGGCTTGAAAGCTTGAGTCATAGAAGAAATATGTGCAATCTCCAAAAAAAAATCAAACCTAGGTTTTAAAAAGAATTTTCTAAACAGGAAACTATAGACATGGTTATCATACATTAGCAATGAATAGCTAATGCAACAAGATCTGACCGTTTCGATGTTTGCAGCAGGTGTGAGATCCCCAAACTGCTACTCAGTGGAGGAGCTCAGGATGACCTTAGTTCAGAACGTCTTGCCCTAGGATGCTAATTTTTGGATGCTGAGGATGACAGTGAATGTTATTCAGTTTTATTTATCTGTAATCCTTGAAATTCAAATACAGGGAAGAGATGTGGTGTGAGGGGAAAAAAAGCCATTTTGAATACCAGCATGCAGACAGGGAGAAGAAATAAGTGGACCGTGATGTGAAATGTCCAAAGGCCCAGATGTCAGCCTACTTTCTGAACAATGAGTTCCATGGAGCTAGCAGATCCATGGTGAGGATCACAGAGCTCACCCCAATCAGAAAGCAAGCATTCATTTGAGTTACAGTGAAAATGTTTTGAATAGTTTAATGATACATTTCCATTACAGGAAGAGAAGAACTGTTACAACAGCATAGCACATCATGGTATTGTCTCTTCTCAGGCAATGTACTCCTACTTTATAACACAATGAGGCAGGGACATTCAAAGATCTCATTTAGTGTACGAAGTGAGCCTGGACTATGACCCAGTTTGTCTGTTCCATGTCACTGCATCATCCCAGATATATTCTCTACTCTATGGACTTTTATAATTGAGCTATGAACTCTTATAATTAAAGTTACACTTTACCAATACATATTTATCCACCTTAAATCCTTATAGTACAGTTAGTCCACCAAAATAAGGTGTCATTGAATAAACAGGTATACCATATGCAATGATTTCAATTATTATTACCAAATACCACATGTAAAATTCATGGAGCATTTATGCAATTTGAGTTTTCATGAAAAAATAAAACCAGCTAGAGGACAGGAGATGTAGTTCAGTTGGCAGAAAGCATACCCAGCCCTAGATTAAATTCCCAGCACTGTATAAAACCGAGTGAGATGGTACAGACCTATAAGCTCAGAGGTGGGAGGTAGAGGCAGGAGGATTAGAATCTCAAGATCATCCTTGACTATATAGCAAATTCAAGGCCATTCAGGGTTACATAAAACCCTGCCTCTAAAAGAGTGTGAAAAGGTAAGAAAATCAAATGAAAACAAAACAAGTAATTTCTAGCATTGTCTCTTTTGTAAAACTGTGGCAGGCAAGATGCTCTCTGCATAAGATTCAGACCAGAGTTTGCTCATAGACTAGAATGTCACACTGAGCAGAAAGGGTCGGTCCTAGTGCCTCGTCATGTCAACTGACTGGCTGGAGATCTGAGCTTTGAGTTCTACATGTACCAGACACAGAAATTATTTCCCAGGGACTTGTCCACTGAATTTCTGGGCAGCATTCCTGTTTTTACTATTTTCAGTGTCTATTACAATTTTATTGCAATTTATGACTAAGGAATAGCATATGAAAAATTGAATGTATTTCATTCTTACAATAGATACTAACACCTTGGCTTGATGTTAAGACCACATATCTGTGACTAAAGTGGTGACTGAGAAGTACAGTTCTTCTGTTCTCCACTTACTGGTTTTATTGGATCCCTAGCTGAAAAAGTCAGTGGTGGGTAGCATGCTAGAATGTTTCAGTCTTTTTAACTAGTATCTCATTTTCCATTTTAAAAACGTCACTTGGCACCTAGCAGCAGTAGGACAATGGAATTTCAGTTCCTCTGATTATGGCATTTGTGAATTCCAGAGATTTCTTTCAGACCACATCTGTGTCTCCTCCAGTTATCATGCAGCCTTGTCATAGCCCTGGCTGTATGCTGTATGTCCTTCCTGCTAGGGGCTGTTGTATATGCTAAGAACTTTGCAGTGAGCAAGAAAGACAGACAAAGAGGTGCACAGATAAACAGATTATCCAGTTAGTTTCCTGTTCCTCTCTGTATCTCTATTTGAATATATCACTGAGACCTTTAGGATGAGGAAAGCGTTAGATTTGTTTGTTAGTGTGTTTTTCAAGACAGGGTTTCTCTGTGTTCCAGCCCTAGCTGTCCTGGAACTCTCTCTATAGACAAGCTGGCCTTGAACTCACAGAAATCTGCCTGTCTCTGCCTCCTGAGCGCTGGGATTAAAAGTGTGTGCACCACCGCCTGGTTTGATTAACTAAATTATATCTATAAGCAGTTTAATTAATCATTCTAATTAATATAAAAAGGCAAGCTTAACTATCAAATTTAGTTAATATTATGTATGCAAACACATAAGTTTTAAAGATAGTCTTAGCTATGCATGATTCACAATACACTTGCACATCTATTGGTTTAGTCTTAATAGTATGTATTCAAGCTAAGCACATCTGCCTTTTAATACTTGAGGTTTATGGATTGTTAATTTAAAGAAAGCAAGTATGTAATTGATATAGTGACACTCTTGCCACTGAGGGTGAAGAGAGGAATTCAAAGCATGAGTTTAATCTTCTTTGTTTCTTGTGCTATTGCCCCTAAAGCACTTTGGAAAACATACTTAGAGCAAAGTTAAGAAATATTCCTAGGATAATTATTGGCATATGAGTACTATGCTAGATTCTAGGGATAAAGATGAAGACACAGCTATGTGACTCACAGCTCAAAGCACACAAATTGTTGTCTAATTAGCCAAAAGGGAAAAAAAAAATAAAAACACAAGAATTAGCAATGGACATGGGTCAGCTGGGAACTTGACCTGCTTAGAAGTATCAAATGGTTCAATCACTATAGAAGACAGTAGAGTCTAGCCAAAAATTAAGAAGAAGAGTCGCGATGATGGCTTCGGGACCAGGCAGCTGATAGCTGAGGAGGGAGTGGGCCCTGCACCCAGAGTCTCAGAGGCCGAAACTCATGTGTGCAACTTGCGCCATGGCCACCTCCTCCACCTGCGCCGAGCATTTCGAGAAGCTGCACGAGATCTTCCGTGGCCTTTTGGAAGACCTACGAGGGGTTCCCAAGCGACTGCTGGGGACTGCGGAGACAGGAGAGAAGAAGCTGGTCATAAATTTTGATGAAAAGCAGCAGGAAGCAAATGAAACGGCAGAAATGGAGGAAGAACTAGGGTATGCACCCCGATGGAAGGAAGGGATTGTGGACCAGAATCTTGACTCTGAATGAACAGTGCTAAGTGTATAGATTGCTGCTGTGGGCTAACAGTTCAAGAATGCATTGTGTAGCCAAACTATGGGAGGGAGGGCAATGGAGAACCACATAAGTGTGAAGGAACAGCAACAAGACCAGGATGAGATACTAAGGTAATAAATGCTGTTTATGACTCCTTCAGAAACAAATCAAGAAGAAGAAATACCATTAGAGTCAGCAGGTCAACTCCCATGAGCTGATCAGGAAGGGGGTCTTGAAGAGCTGTGTACATTTCTATGTTTGTTGTGGAATTGTTTGCAATAGCCAAGATTAAAAAAATAAGGTCAGCCTAAACATTCATCACTGGATTAAAAAAAAAAGCCACATGTCACAAGGAAGTGTCCTAAAACCTTCACAAGAAAGTACTCTACAGCCATCATAAAGAAATGTGGCCATAAGTGAAAATGTGGAATGAAATGGACAGGCAATATACACATCAAAGTGTGTAAAGCTTTGGTTGTACTTCTCGAATGACTATAGAGATGTGCTTTACAACACCATGCCTCTGGTCAACAGTAATGAACTGCACACCAAAAATTGGATTAAGAATGGGTCTCCTATTAAATATTCTTACCACAGAAGAAGGGTGTGGGCAAGTTTGGGAGGCACTTGGTGTAGGAGGGTTCTTCTGTATTTCTGTGCTTTCATTGGTTAATAAAGAAGCTGCCTTGGCCATTTGATAGGGCAGGACTTAGATAGGCGGGGAAAAGAGAACAGGATGCTGGGAAGAAGACTGGGTCAGGGAGAGAGCCGCCATGAAGCCACCAGGGTCAGACGTGCTGAATCTTCCTGGTAAGCCCACTACCTCTTGGTGACTTACAGACTATAAAGAATGGGTTGAAATAAGATGTGAGAGTTAGCCAAGAAGAGGCTAGTGATAATGGGCCAGGCAGGCAGAATTTAAATGAATACAGTTTTCTTGTGGTTATTTTGGGCATAAACTAGCTGCCGCAGCTGGGAGCCAGGCACTGGGAACAAATGGCCGCACTCCACTCAGGTGCTGGGAACACAACCCCCACCTTATTTACTACAGCACTGACATGTTTATTGCCTTTACTGTTGTCATGGTTTCAGAAATGTGTGCATATCTTCGAGTGTATCCAGATGTATATACATTAAATGTACCAATGTTGGTTTGCTCCCCTCCCCACACCAGTTATACTTCTTCAATGCTATCTGTTAAGATGAAGTCTATGAGTGAACAAATGCATGCAAGACAAAATAATAGATTTGTAAGTTCCTTTCTTGTCTGTTACTGCAGAGATGGTGGGGGAAGCAGATTCATGGGGCAGTGTAGCCAAGGAAGTCTTTGCAGAGATGGTTATGGACTTTAAGAGTAACCCCAGAAGACAGCATTTGGAATATACTTAGTCCACATGGAGACCTTCTGTCCTCCCAGCGCTATTCTAAACTTTGGGGAGTCAAGCAGTGACCACATGTTGGAGGGGTGGATGAAAACAATAGAGGCAGCATCCTCAGGGAAGGGACAGGTGATTCATTTTCTATTTCTAGGGAAACTGGCTCCCTGGCTAGAAAAAGAAAAAACCTATAATTATTTCTCTTCTTCAAATTATAACAAAGTATGTTCTATATAAATCAAATAGCTGCAAGCAAAGTCAGAATTGAGTCCTGTATTCTCATCTAATAATTTTTATGACTTTGGGATATAGAAGGTGCTCTTAAGCAAGATGAAAACATAAATCATAAAGGGAAAGATTGATAGATTCATTACATCAAAATTGCAAATGTTTGCAAAAGTCAGGCAAAGCCAAGAGGCAATTAAACACCATGACATGCACATACAAAGAGCGTAAACAACTCAGAAAACACTCTGGGCCTGAAAGTTAAAACGAGTTGCCTTGCTGAGCGTGGGGTTATTTGAGCTGGGCAGATGGAGTTATCAGTGTTAGCCTAGAGCAGTGGTTCTCAACCTTCCTAATGCTGCGACCATTTAATACAGTTCCTCATGTTGGGAAGACCACCCTCCCAACCATTTAAATTATTTTTATTGCTACTCCATAACTGTAATTTTGCTACTGTTATGAATCAGAATGTAAATTTCTATGCTTTTTGATGGTCTTAGGTGACCCATGTGAAAAAAGAGTCATGATCCCAAAGGGGTCATGACCCACAGGTTGAAAAACATTTGCCTAAAAGGAGTAAATGCAAGAAAATACAAGTTAATTTCCAAAACAAAAATCTGGAAAGACTGGGAAGTTTGACATAATGACTTGCCATGAAGTGTAGGTAAAGGGTGAGGGTATAAAGATTTTATCTACAATCCTGAGAACCCACTACAACTAAACTTCCTTGATCTGGATCAGAGGTTTACTCAGCCAGCCTAGCTGTGGTGGCCACCGAGAGAAAATACATCCGGGAACAACCCAAATTAGGCCTATAAAGTTTAGGGCCACTGTGGGGTGAGAGCTGTGCTGGACAATGGGGGTCCCCAAACCCTAGTAAACAGCAGGCTCTAGTGAAGAGTAAAAGGCTTTCAACCACGAACCAAGAGAACAGAAACGCTGACACAGCTGACCAACAGGGGCCTCCTGCTGGGCAACAGCAGACCCCACCCAGGCAGACACCCTTCTGTCTACCTTCCTGCACCTTTTCTTCAAATGCGAATGGCCACACACTTGGGGGAAGCTTCCACTGTAAAAGAAAAACCACGGGGCTGGAGAGATGGCTCAGTGGTGAAGAGCATTGCCTGCTCTTCCAAAGGTCCTGAGTTCAATTCCCGGCAACCACATGGTGGCTCACAACCATCTGTAATGAGGTCTGGTGCCCTCTTCTGGCCTGCAGACATACACACAGACAGAATATTGTATACGTAATAAATAATTAAATAAATTTAAAAAAAAAAAGAAAAGAAAAACCACAACACCTGAACAAGTTAAGAACCTAGGAGGAAAGAAAAAAAAAAAAGAAAACTTAGGAAGAGGATAAAGTAAACTAAAGACAACTTTAAAGAAGACTTGACCAGAAATAGAAACTTGGAAAACGGAAAATAAATAAAACCAACAGCTGTTTCTATTAACAAAATCAATGGACTTTTAACTGCATAAATAAAGACAACAGGAGAGCTCTGAACTAAAAGCCGAAGAACAATGGCAAGTTATGTGACCAAAACAGGCATCTTGATTTCTGTCCCTCTTATGAAGCCACCAGAAAGCAGTTATGGTGACACACCTGTATTAGTTAGGGTTCTCTAGAGTAGTGTTTCTAAGTCTTCCTAATGGTTCGATCCTTTAATACAGTTCTTCATGTTGTGGTGACCCCAACCATAAAAGTATTTCATTGCTACTCCATAACTTTAATTTTGCTACTGATAAGAATCATAATGTAAATATCTGATATGCAGGATATCTGGTATGTAACCCCTGTGAAAGGGTCATTCGACACGTCCCCAAAAGAGTCAGAACCCACAGGTTGAGTACCACTGCCCTAGAGAAGCATAACTGATAGAATTAAGTTACACATGTTGTAAGCCACATGCTGGGGTGACTCTGTCCTGGTCCAGCCTTGACAGGTTCATACATTCCAGGATAGGGGTAAGGAGATTAGAAAAATTAGGTAGGAAGAACAGAGATAGGAAAGAAATGCAGAGACATAGGATAGTATCAGGAGGGCAACTCAATGACTACTGAACCACCAGCATTTTTTTTTTCCAGGTGTTTAATAAGTTTATTTAAAAAACTGAGAAAGTAGCCGGGCAGTGGTGGTGCACGCCTTTAATCCCAGAGGCAGGTGAATCCCTGTGAGTTCAAGGTCAGCCAGCCTGGTCTACAAGAACTAGTTCCAGGAGAGGCTCCAAAGCAAAAAAAAAAAAAAAAAAAAAAACAAAAACCAAAACCAAAACCAAAACCACAGATGTCTGCAAAGACAGCTGTGCCTTTTCCTGTGAGCAGCTGCAGGGGTGTTGCTTTAGTAGCTGGAGTTCAGGAGAGGATCAGCTAATTGCAAGTCTTAGCAGGCATCAGGTCTCCATCAGGTCTCCTGAGATTGCGGCAGTTTTTGAAGCCAGAGCCAGCAGTTTAGGCACCTGGGGCTATCAGAAGCAGGATCACCCTCAGGGTAGTCTGCACTATCACAGGTCACAAGTTGCAGCCTTTGCTCTGAGATGCTGAGCAAGCCTGGGGAGGTTTGGTCTGGCTCCTCCACCTCTGGGGGCATCTTCTGACTCTCACTCTGGAGGATCTCTGCACTCCACTTCATGGCACAGTCCAGTCTGGGGTGGTATCTCAGGCAGTCCCAGCTGTCAAGCCCACAGGGAAGGGAATGCAGTTCCCACCCAACAGAGCAGCCCTCTTCAAAGCAGTGGGTTGGCTGTACAGTATCTTTCACATTCTTGTATACTTCAGTCCAAAGGGGCTGACAACAGACTTCATTAACATGATGTTAGGAATAGATCAAGTTTCCTGCAGGCAGCTCCTCCCTGGAACTTCCTGCCAATCTCCTTTGAAAAAGCAGGAATAGCAAAATGGATTAGAATGGATCCACCTCTCTCTCTCTCTCTCTCTCTCTCTCTCTCTCTCTCTCTCTCTCTCTCTCTCTCTCTCTCTCTCTCTCTCCTCAAAATACTAATTATCCACACCCTAGGTCAGGATCCCTTGTTTGTAGCCACACCTGTTGTCAACAACTTTGAAAGAGGAAAAAAAGCTCAAACTCTCTGACCTTGAGTCAAGGTGGAACAGACTCACTTCTGTGAGCCCCCACATACATAGATATAAAAAGGAAATTTATTAGACTAGCTTCTAGGCTGTGATCCAGCTAGTCCAGCAATGGGTGTCTACCAACAGAAGCTCCAAGAATCTAGTTTTTTCAGTCTGGATGTCTTGAATACACACCAGAATCCTGGAAAAGTAAGCTCTAATGCCAGTGAAGAAATGGACTTGCTCACTAGAGCAAGCAGGCAAAGAGAGCAAGTTTCTTTCTTCCGCGTCCTTCACAAAGGCTGCCAGCAGCAGGTGTGGCCCAGATTAAAGGTGGATCTTCCAACCTCAAAAGATCCAGATTAAAAGTGGGTAATCTAGTCGTGTGTAAATGGAGTTGTTGTTTTCCTGTCCCAACTATCTGGTCCCACATAATCACACAAAAGCTTATATTAATTAATAAAATATTCAGCCTATAGCTCAGGTTTATGACTAATTCACTCCCATTTCTATTAATCTCTGTTTTGTCACATGGCTCATGACTTTCCCTGTCCTCCAGCATCTTGCTTCGCCGGTGGCAGATTTGCCTCTCTCTCTCCTGACCTGGTCCTTCTTCCTCTCTGTATTTTCAGTTTGGCTTTCCCACCTAGCCTTATTCTGCTTTGCTATAGGCTAAATCAGCTTTATTATCAACCAGTGAGAATAATATATATTCACAGAACACAGAAGGATTATCCCACAACACATTTGATTTAATTAAGAAAAAAAAATCCCTCTTAGGTGTACTCAGCCACATGATTTTTAGCTAATTCCATATGTAGTCAAGCCAACAACCAAGACTAGCCATCACAGCACCCTGACGACCCCATCAATTTCTCATCACCTCCCCAGCATTGCCACTTTCAAACACCATAAATAAGCGTCTGATGTCTTAACACCTCACAGTGAGTACTGAATTCCAGCACACAGCCATAGGTAGGTCATACTGAAACCACATCCAGCTACAGCAGGGGCATTTCTAGGGACCTGCAGATGGAAAAGACATCAGACACGTGAATCCTAAGAGCAAGAGTGGTTCTGTCAGAGATAACAGCGAAGGTGAGGGTTTTACTAGCCTGAGTCAGATACACACCAAACAAGTTTTCACACCAGTCTGGAGAACAGGACATGAGCCTTCCCTCACCAGTCTTAGATGTTGCATCTGTATCTCTATCTTCCCCCCCTACACACACACACATGCACACACAAACACATACTCAAATTTGCATACAAGTCTGCACAGCCCTTTCCCTTCTCTCCTATTTCTTTCTCAGTGACACCTACAGCTTTTATAGGATGACTGACTTATCCCAGCTTGTCTAAGATGTTCCCAGTTTCAGCACTGGAAATCTAGTCTCTGCACTCCAGGCAGTCAGATGCAGTGGTCCTCAGCTTCCAAAACTATTAACTATTTGTCTATTGTATATTCCCTGACTTTCCTATACAGAAAGCAACTTTGAGGAGGGTAATGATGCTTTGTTCTTTTGTCTACTAAAGTGGATACTAAAGTGAGCCTTGGCACACAGTTAGGCACTCTATAGATGTCTACGGAATGATGGGATAGCAGGCAGGAGAGTGAAAGATCGGAGAGGTGACATGAACCAGTTCACATGGAGTTTTGAGTAGGATGGGAGACTGCTAGAGAGATGCAGACACAATCAGACAGCAGCTTTTCAGAGACAAGACTACAGAGAAGTCACTTAGGCCATGCTGAATAAACTCACAGGTGATGTTTTCTCAGGCTAGGCTTCAGAAGCAAAGAGGAGAAGTGACCACATGCTTCTAAAGTGGGCAGCACCAAAACATTGCTAAAGCTGGCTATGGGATTTACTTCCAGAAGGCGGAGTCTGCAAGGAACTCTGGCATCTAAGCAGAGGGTTGCTGAGAGATTGCGGCTGGCCATGTCACACCTTGTAGTTTTATTGACAAAGGGATTCTCTGCTGCCCTGAAGCCCCCTTGGCCTGACTTGCAGCAACCACTAGAACAACCTGCCCATCTTCAGCAGCACTCTCGGTGGCTACTCCAACCTTGCTGAAAATGAAAAGTCACTGTTAGAGATGACACAGCAGTAATTAAAGAAAATGCCAGATCAAATCAGCAGTCCCTTAGCCTCTGTCTTGAGAGATATGTTTCCTTTACAGAATAAATGTCAAAAAAAAATCTCCAAGAAAAATGGGGGTATGAGAGGGCCTTGGGCTTGTACCCTGCCCCTTCTTTAGGAAGCAGAGGGAGGGAGGAGGGGTAGTGGGGGAGTGGGAGGGCCGGGGACAAGGGGGATAATTGTAAATTTCTCTTTTAACAATAAAAAAAAGAGGAAAAGAAAAATGGGGGTATGAAAGAGGCTGTTGGTAAATGAGTTGTAGACCAATGCTGTATTAGAACATTTTTTTGAGAAAGGGTCCCATATATATATGGGTGTAACTGAATAACAGAGCACAAAGTCCCTAGGTTCGATCCCCAGAACCAGAAGAGAAGGAGAAGGGGGAAGGGGAAATGAATGGCAGGTGAAGAAGAAATCTGAGAAAACGCCATGTTCCCAGGAAATGCCTCTGGCATATATAACAGATGAAGCAAGTCCAGGTTCAGCGTGATCAGGAATGCACCTGTTACAGTGGCAATGGCTCTACTGATCTCCACCCAGCAAGTGTCAAATTCAGGAGATGGGTTGGAGGGTGAGGGCTGGGTGAGATGGTAGGCTGTATAAATTTTTCCTAACTGTGGACATTAGAATGACTGCAAAGTAATCTGACAGCTCCACTAAAATTAAAATATATGTATCCTCTTACAATTTCTACTTCTGAAAATTTAGTCCATAAAATTAAACTACATAAAATTGAAACCATAGTTCCTGAAGCAGGAAGTTACTGTCCTCATTATGGAGACCACATATGTGGCAAAACAAAGGTTTGGGCTTGCAGTTCCAGGAGTAAAGTCCATTGTGGCAAAGAAGTCAGGGGACTGGGGAACATGGGAGGGCTGGTCATACTGTGTCCAGTCAGGAGGCAGTACTCCTTTGGCTTCCTCTCTTCTCATCTCTATTCATTTTGGGTCTCCAGCCTTCCTCCCTGTGTCAAACCTCTCTGGAAACACCCACATAGAAACACCTAGAGATGTTCTTCTGGTATAGGAGGCCCTTTTGTCTATCTGTTGCTTTTATTGGTTAATAAAGAACTGCTTTGAGCCTATGTCAGGGAAGAACAGAACTAGGCAAGGAAAGCTAGGCTGTACGCTGGGAAGAAGAAGGGCAGAGTGAGAGAGAAGCCATGAATCCTCCACCAGAGATGGACGCCAGTTAAAATCTTGCTGGTAAACCACAGCCACATACACAGATTAATGGAGATGGGTTGAATTGGGATGTAGGAGTTAGCCAGTGGGAAGTTGGAGCTACTTTTTTTTTACTTTTTTTCTTTATTGATATTTATTGAGCTCTACATTTTTCTCTGCTCCCCTCCCTGCCTCTTCCCGCCCCCTTCAACCCACCCGCAATGTCCCTATGCTCCCAATTTACTCAGGAGATAATGTCTTTTTATACTTTCCCATGTATATTAGGTCTATGTAAGTCTCTCTTAGTGTCCTCATTGTTGTCTAAGTTCTCTGTGATTATGGTCTGTAGCCTGGCTTCCTTTGTTTTATGTTTAAAAACCACTTATGAGTGAGTACATGTGACAATTGTCTTTCTGGGTCTGGGTTACCTCACTCAAAATAATGTTTTCTAATTCCATCCATTTTCCTGCCAAATTCAAGCTGTTGTTATTTTTTTCTGCTGTGTAGTACTCCATTGTGTAAATGTACCACAATTTCTTTATCCATTCTTCGGTCGAGGGACATTTAGTTTTTTGCCAGGTTCTGGCTATGACAAACAAAGCTGCTATGAACATAGTTGAGCACATGTCCTTGTGGCACAATTGAGCATCCTTTGGATATATACCTAAAAGTGGTATTATTGGGTCTTGAGGAAGGTTGTTTCCTAATTTTCAGAGAAATCTCCACACTGACATACAAAGGGGCTGTATCAGCTTGCATTGCCACCAGCAATGAAGAAGTGTTCCCTTTTCCCCACAACTTCTCTAGCATAAATTCTCATCGTTGTTTTTGATCTTGGCCATTCTTACAGGTGTAAGATGGAATCTCAGAGTTGTTTTGATTTGCATTTCTCTGATGACTAAGGATGTTGAGCATTTCCTTAAGTCCAAGCAGTGATTTGATTAATACAGTTTCTGTGTGATTATTTTGGGGCTAAGCTAGCCAGGCAGCCGGGATGAACAAGCAGTCCCCCCTCCTTACTACAGTCTCCCAGGTAATTCTAAACCCAGTCAGGTTGATGATGAAGATTGGCCATCACAGATGTTCATTGCAATGTTGTCTGTCTATGGAAACATGTATATGAAATCTATTAAGGACCAGATGAGCTGGTGCTCTCACCTCAGTGCTCAGGTAGTAGAGGCAGATTGATCTCTATGAATTCAAGGCCAGCCTGGTCTACATAAGAAGTTCCGGGACAGTCAGGGCTATGTAAAGAGATCCTGTCTCAAAAAACAAACAACAACAATAAAAGATTGGTTAAATTAACTGGAATGTACCCATGTTATAGAATCATGTGGCTATTTAATAGGATTTTGGGGGGTTGTACCCCTGTTCCTAGAGCTATATTAGTATGCTAAACAATGAGAGCACCTTGCAGAAAAGTGTATCAAATTATCCCATGATTATAGAACAGAAAATACCCTGTGCTTATAGAACAATGTATATCTAGCTAATTTTATTTTAGAGCAACATAGGAATATGCTAGATTATTACACACAAAAATGAGTATGGACTGGCTAACTAAGACATTGTCCTTTAGGGGGCATCTTAGATAGGGTTTCTTTTGCTTTGACAAATTACCATGACCATAAAGCAGCTGAGGCTTCTCCCTCTCTGATGACTCTAGCTTGTGTTAAGTTGACACACAAACCAGCCAGTACAGGGGGCTTCCAATAAATGGAAAAGATAAATTCTGGGAGCGCCAAGTGTTACATTCGTGCCATAAAATATATTTTCAGGATAGTCCACAAAGGATTCAGTAAATAACACACCAGCCACTGAATTTAGTATATGAAAGTTGAATAAGATAAACGTGATCTTTTGTCTTGAGTCTCCTCCTATCCAGTACTATCCAGTACCACGCAGACACTGCTTGAAGAGAACAAGGAAATGCCGAAACTCCTGTTCACCAAGACATACATTCTGCAGTCATAGGGCAGAAGAGCTGGGCCACGCCAAAGATCAGGGAGAAAACTTTGGGTCTGTGCAAGTTCAGCTTCCCTGAGTTTTGCACCTGCTTGTGCATCTCATAGTATTCACAGAGACCCTGTGGGAGGGCTCAACACTAGGAGCTAAAACACTCCACCCTTTAGAGATCAGTGCGGTCATGTGAATGGCTGTGGCCAATTGAATATGAGAAGGCGTTTGTAATTAGTGGAAGTTTTTGAAATACTTGGTAAAGGCAATTTCGACCCGCTGCCCCAGCCACACATCAACCAGTGGTCGCTGGACAAAAGCTTAACAAACAGCATCATCCAATTCGTGGTGGGCAGAGAGTGTCAGAGGAAGACCTTTGTCTTCTTAATCAACCTGGGAAGTGGTGATTCCTGCAGTCTGGCAATATGGAGACCATGTTCAGCTCTCAATGTGAGCTCCCTTACAAGTTTCCTACAAAAGTTTCCCCACCTCATCCTCATGGCAACCTGATGGAGAAAAATTCTATCGTTTTCCCTCCATCTCCTCAGACAAGAGACTCTAGAGAGGACAGAATCAGAGATTTGTGCTCCAGGTACAGATTCTGACCACCTGCTTTAGTGCCTCAAGCTGCATTCTTTTAATTTTTTTTTTCAGTGTATAAAGAGTGACTCCATTTGGCGGGAATCACTGGACCTCTAAGGGGAAACCAAACCATTGTTGGCTTATTTTGTAGAGGAGGACGAAAAGCAGCGAAGTTGGCAGTTACAACCATGAGTAGCATAGAACACAGGATGAAATGGTGGGCACAGGGCAGGATGAAGTTCTAGAAAAGTCTCTGAGAAAGAGACTTTTGGAAGGTCAAAGGTGAAGCATGTCAGAGGCCCTACTGTGGGGCGCGCCTGGCGAGGGCAATAAAAGAAATGTAAGTCTGGTGCCCAGTAGTGCAGAATCCAGCTGGCAGGAAAGCCAACTGACTTGGGAGGCTCGCCGGTGCCTGGGACCATTCCTAAAACTGCAGGCTCCTTGAAAGACCAGTAGGCAGAAGAATGGCTAAGCCCATTAGCTTTGTAGCAGGACAATTATGAATGCAGGATGCAGGACGAATAACCAGTGAGAATCTGGGATGAGCCTAGACCTTTCTTCAGCCAAGGCCCAGTCCTCTCCAAGTCCCTGCTTCTCCACAACCCTAGCCACAAGTGACTATGCTGACAATACTAAAACCCATGGTGGGGGCAGATTTCCCTGAGTTTTTACAAACACCACGGCCACCACCACCGCTGCGCGAACTCTCCTTGCCTTCTGAACCTACACTTTAGCACCAATCCGAGGACGGACCCTGTCACCCACCACGGTTCACGCACCCTTGCTCTAAGTAATACTGATGGCTCTGACAGTCCCGCTCTAGAAGCCTGGCAAATTGGGTGTCAGGCACTGTGCTAGATCCTGTGACTTCTGGGAACAAAGCAGAGCTGACAGGTGGCAGCTCAGGTATTTGAGTGAACTGCCAACCTGGGTGTGGACAACACCGCCGAAGTCTCTCCAACGGAGCCCTGGGTTATCCCCAAATGAAGCATGCTCAACTTCCAAAGCTTTAAAAAAGCAAAACAAAACAAACAACAACGACAACAACAAAAGCCAAAAACTGAAGCCACTCAACTCATCCCGGGCTTGGCCAATGGATCTGCTGTGCGGCAGGTGGCTGCGGGGCAGCTCGGTGCGCAGTGGCTGGAGCTCTATAGCTCAGAGCCAGGATCGCCGTCCCCGCAGCGACGCCTCAGACCACCGGCAGTACTGCAGCGCCCGCGCCGCCCTGTCTACCAATTGCGCATGCCCAGTGTGACCATCACTGCACGCTCCAGCAGTTCCAGCAGCTGCAGGAGTTACGCCTTTGGGCGCACCCAAAGAGACTGGATCCCCAGGGTCGACGGAGAGAGGGCTGCAGGAAAGTGGTCCACAGACCCGGCGCCTGGACATCCCTAACGGAAGGTTGCTCCTAGGAACAGCATCTCAGAGACCCGAGGTAATCTGCCCAGGGTCACACAGCTGGGAACAGATTCTACAGCTGCTATTGCCCGCGTCTCGCGACTTGGTCTTCAGAAAAGCCGCATCATTGAGCACTAGGTTTGAAAACAGTGGGGCAGGCTATTCCTGTGCGTCTTTCAGTTTATGCTGTCTTAAATAAAGCACCTGAGATTTGGGCATGGGAACGCTAGTGTGAACACTCTGGCCTCTGTGCAAGAGATCATCTCTTTTCCAGGAAGCACCCACCGCGAGGTTAGTCATATAGTATTCGGGAGTGCTAGACGCCACTAGAGAAAATACAACCGACTGGTGTGGTGTGTAGTAGAACAGAGCTAGGGCGAGGCTGACAGGACGCAAAGGCTCATGGATTCCCTCTTTTGGTCCACCTGTTCTTGGCAGAGTTTGAAAAGAACGACACCTGAAGGCGCAGCTTTCAAGTGCCGGCAAGATCTAACTCTCCACTGCTCTTCTTTCTTCCTCAAGCATCCCCAGCTCCTGCCCTCCATCAGGTCTTTGCGCATGCTCCCCTTGCTGCCGGTGGCTCTTCCATCTGCACACCTCCAGAAGTACCTTTCCTGGGAGCCTTCCACTGCCCCACAGTCATCCCTCCTCCCGCTTTGCACTTTTCCCAATCTTACTGCCCAGTTTCAGTTCCCTTTGGCATACAGCATTACTGTACAGGTTTGTGCAGCCACAATCCTGTCCAAAGTGACTGTCCCCTGAGGGAAAGCCAACCCTTCTGGCTGAGGTTCTCAGCTCTCATCATCCAAGGACTGGTTCACTTATGCCTCTCCTTCAGTTGGCATTTACGACAAGGAGGGAGGTCGTTTCTGAAGACTGTGTGACATAGATTTGTTTAGTAGTTCTGGAAGTAAGAAGTAGGAGGGTGTGGTGGCATTCACCTCTAATCCCAGCGCTGGGGTTCCCCTGAGTTGGAGGCCAGCCTGGTCTACACACTGGATCCCATGTGTAGATGGGATACATAGACACTTTGTCTCAAACAAACAAGTCTGCTGGGTCAAGCTGTCTGCAGGGTCATGTTCCCTCCAAAGCTTTCAAGAGAAGTGGATCCTTTCTTAGCTCTTGCCCCATCTGACCACCCCTGCTGGTTTAATTGACTATGCAAACATAATCCCAGTTTCTGCCCGTTTTCCATCTTGTCTTCTGTGTATCTATGCCTTTCCTGGCCTCTCAGTTTCTTTTGTGCTTTTCTTCCAAGGACATCTGCCATACTGGGCAAGGACCCACCCTAATGACTTCATTTTAATATAGTTTCATGCATAAAACCTTTTCCCAATAAGGCCCATTCACAGGAACCATGACATAGGACTTCGGCATCTTTCTGTAAAGTGCAATTCAATCCACATTGGAAGGGATTTTGACAAAAAAGATCTTGGGCAAATTACTCTAGAGGGTGAGGAAGATGGAGAGAAAGTGGGCGTGAGTGGCAGGAATGGAGTGTGCAGCTTAGAATTCCTGGTTAACTCACCCCCTGCTCCCCGTCAAGAGACTCTGGAGGAGCAACACTTGACCTTTCGTGGTCTCATGAAACCCAGTCTGTACCCTGGCTGGCCTTTTCCCAGGCTGCAGATACCCCATCTCCAACCCCCCTGCAAAATGGCTTTACCTCACCACACCAAACCTCTGAGAATTGCGAGACTTTTCAGATCCTTCTCATCTGCCAGGGGCTGTGACAGTCCAGACCAGCACTTCCCAACCTAACTAATGATGTGACCTTTTAATACAGTTCCTCATGCCGCGGTGACGGTGACCCCGAAACCATAAAATCGTTCCGTTGTTTCTTCACAACCGCAATTTTGCTACTGTTATGGCTCATGATGTAAATATCTGATATGCAGGATATCCAGTGTGCAACTCCAAAGCAGGGGAGGGCCAGAACTGCAGGTTTGAGAAGCACTGAGTAAGACTCTGTCTAGTTAAACACTGATAGCTGCCTGTGGGAGAAGTCCCAATGTTGACTGAATTTTACATGAGAAACCAAAGTTCCAGCAGGCTAGGGAACAGGCTTATAGGAACTAACTCCAGAGATGCTTCCAGACAACCCAAAGGCAACCTTCTCTCAATTCCATGTAACTGAAGAAGATGGGACTGTGATGTATGGGCAGGAATGACAAGGGGGGTACAATGCTTTGAGCTGAAAAATTCTCTAACCCTTGGACTTTTGGTTCTTCAATACATAACTGATTTTTGTGAGTGTGGTTTCTTGTGACAACAGGGTTCTCAGGCATGACCAGGACATGTTCCCAATGTTCTCCTCACCATCTCTTGAGGGAGACTTTGAACTCTGGACCCATTTGTTTTTCCTTTAGCTTAGCAGGAGGGAGAGGGAGAGAGAAAACAGGAGAACCTCCCTTATCAGGGTGTGGACAAAGGCATTTTCCCACTGACTTGCTCTCTGCCCAGATTTTCAGCATCTGCCCAGATGTCCAGCATCTACTCTTTCAGGGACTGGGGGCCTGCCCAGCAGTTCGTATTGTGTCTGCCTGCTCTTCCCAAACTCCATTCACCCATTAGATTTTGCAAAAGCCCTGCATCTTCTCCCAGCTTACTACCGATGTCTTGGGGCTGACCTCCACAGGAAACCAGTCTTGGCTTTCTTTTCTTTCTGCCTCTTGTCCATGGAGGATCTGTGCTTCACAGCGACACTGCCCCTTGCCACCATCTCTTCTTGCTGGAGTGGGGGCAGTTTTATTTTGTGGGGAGCGGCATCGGGGGAGTCACTGATTGTGGTGGGAGGGCTGGCCATGTGATTCCCTTCCTCCCTCAGAGTGGGACTATTTGGGGCAGTCTCTTATCCGGTAGACTGGAGGTGCCTACCTAGGTGAAAGGGGGTCGTTTACCTGCTTACATGATTGGAACGCAGGAGGTAAATGCAAACTCCCGCACTTAAAGCTCATAGCATCTGCTGACTGTTCCCCCATCAATCATATCCCTGCTCGGACTGTCACAACGTGCACTAGATGATACGTCAAATACAACCTTCTCAGCTTTATGAGTCTGCGACCCAGCAGCTAGCTGTATCCAAATCTAAGGTTGTGGGTCCATCTCCTTCACTAGGACGCTCCAGGAAGCTGTGATGACTGAGGCTTGTCATCGGCTTCACTTACTTGCAGGAGAACTTCAAGCTCCTTGAGGGTAAGCACCAAATCCACCCTCAGCAGGCAGGATCCAGTGCAGGACAGGCGCCCATGGATGTTCTACTAGACCCAAAGGGAAGAGGATTCAGTTCTTTGCAGAGGAGGCTGAGGAGCGTGCAGGGCTGAGCGATGCAGACACTGCACTCTTTGGGTGCAAACGACTTGATTCAAACCCCAAGCTCAGAGCCCACAGCCCAGGGCAGGGAAGGGGCAACCTCAGGAGCCCGCCTCTCCGCTGCAGTCGCGCCGCACTGCGCACGCGCGTCGCCAGCCCGGCTCCGCCCCCCCCCGGGTAGGGACCTACAGCGGGCGCGGCGGCGGCGGTCTGCGGGCGGTAGCCGGCGGTGTAGATTCCTGTCCGTCCGTGGGGATCTGGGGCCGTGCGGTGCCGCGGCGTCCGGGTGAGTAGCGGTGCGGGACCTGGGCGGGTGCGGTTGGGTGTGGCTCCACGGTCCCACGAGCTCGCCTCCGGCCCGAGGCGCCTCCCGTCTGGCTAGGCGGGTCGGGTCGGAGACCCACGGCCCATCCTGCGGCCTTTGTGCGGCGCCGGCTTAGCCCGGCGACTCTGCGCGCCGGGTGGCTGAGCCAGCTTTTTAAATGATGCCTCAGACCCGAGCAGGAAGTGTCGTCAGGAGGCCATTTTTAAAGCCTCTCGGCCTCAGAGGCTGGCTTGAGGCGGCTTTAGCTTTCGGCTTTTGGAAGACACCCCATCTGCGTCTGGCCGACCCTCAGGGGACGCGACGCGCTCTCTCGTACCCGCGCCTCGCTCAGCGCCGTGCGGCGCCCTGGCCTCGCCCGAGAGAGCGTGCATCCCTGCAAGCGCGCCAACAATAAACTTGAGGACCACGCTGGCATTGTTTCTGGAGCGGGTGTCGGGGTGGGCCTGTCCACAGAGGACCTAATCGTGGGTGGGATGGGGCTGATGTCACCTTTTGTGGGACAGCTCCATCACAGCTTTTCAGTTTGATCTTGTTGCTTGGGGTTGAGGGTGGATGCAGATGAAGGCTAGGGAGAGGGTGCAGAAGAGGGGAAAGAACCAGTACAAAGTTTATGACCCGAAAAGGGAAAACCAAAAGATAGAAGAAGATCGAACTCTCCTTATGATTGTTGGGTATTTGACATATCCCTTTAAACTACTTCTGCTATTAAAAAATAGAATACCAACGATATTTATCATAAAATCGTGAAACATCAAGCACATTGTCCTGTTGAAAAGTAGCCTACCAACCCAACTCAACATTGTCTTTGAGGCCTTAAAACATTACCTTAAGTGTAGAATTGAAATCGCCTTATAAGAAAATTACCTGGGTGCCAATAACTTGCAGCACTTGGCTACAGAAGAGAAGCCAGCTAGTTTGGAAAGGTGTCTCTGTCCCTCTAAATTGCACAAAGTTAAGCCCAATCCAGGACTGTACTGGAGTCCCTTGCCGAGGATTCTTGAAGCCCAGTAAGGATTTGTATGTTTGAAGCGTCATATTTAGCTTTTTAAATTGTAGGAATTATCTTTATCCAATACAAGCATTTATTAAAAATGTGGGTTGTTTGTTTTTGTGTTGGATCTGGTAGTGAGCCCTGCTGAGGCTAACACATATGACACACCCAGCCATGTTAGAGTGCTGGCTACTGAAGAGTAAAGGAGAGCCTTGCCTTGTTTATGGGTTTCCTCCTGAGTCGCTCATTTTTACACCCTTTTAAAGAAATCTATATATTCTTTCTTATCTATCTATCTGCCTTTAAGTAAGAGGGTCTGGGACAGTGTTTGTGCAAGAGGCAGAACAAAGAGCAGGTTAATAATTGTCACTGCGAAGGCTGCCATTTTCTTCGCTCCTTCCCTTATCTTCTGAGCCAGTCCAACGGTGTTTCATGTCCAAGTCTGCTGTTGCTGGGGTAAGTACGTCCCAGTGACGATTTTCCCTGCTTTGATTGCTCCTAAACCGCCTTTGATCTCCACTGCATGCTGTTGCTACCCTGCAAATCCAGCTGCCTGCAGAGAAGTGGCTGGAGCCCATCTAATCCAGACAACTACTTCATGGGTGGGAGTGGGAGATACAGGATAACCTGGGAAGATTTCTGAACCCATCGTGTGCCCTACCCCAGGAAGGGCACTATCCATTGCATTTAGGTCGCAGGGTTCCTGGGAACCTTTTCTTTTTACGCTTAGATTGGCTGCCATTGAGAAGCACTTTGAAGGTTTATTTATTTTGTCTTTCCTACAATAAATGTTTCCAGGAGAGACCACAGCTTGCAGAATCCAGACTTATACCCAAGTATCTGACTCTGTTGCAGGCCTATTGGCGCAGCCCTGGCTTCTGAGCCTACATGTCTATAACAGCGTCTAACATCCTGAGACCTATGGTTCTCAGTGTCTGAGGAGGCCTGAAAAAGAAGGAAGAGCCACCGAGACTTGCTACACTCTTGACTTCTGGACCTGGAAGAACAGTGCCCAAGAAATCAGGGATCCTGGCTGCAACCTGAGCTTACAAGACAGAGTTTGGACTGAATGCTGGCTGCTCTCACTTCCCACGTCAATGTGACCTAGAAAAGCCACATAACCACCTCCAGGCCTATCGTTTTGAAAGAAGCAGGTAATTAAGTTTTGCTTCAAAGCATGTCCAGTCACACAGAGCCTGCTCCTACAGGCACCCTTCCTGACCAGGGCAAAGTGCTGTGGCATCGGCCAGTGGCCAGCCACTGAGAGCACCCTGGTCAGCTTCCTGATAACAGGATCCACATTGAATTTGCCCATTTACTTCCTTATCCAGTCAGTCCTTAGGGACAGCAGCCTGTTCAAAGCTGGGGCTAGTAGGGTCCTCACTTTGCTTTTTGTACGTGACCATGCCCAAATACTGTGGAGGGAGAGTGGGAACATTTAGATTACTGAGATCTACATACCTCGTGGGCACCTTGGTGTTTCCAAGGTTGTGTTGCTAGGCAGGGCAAAGCCTTGACTCTTGTATATGTAGTTATCTCGCTACTCTAAAGGCTGTGGCCTAGCCCCACCTCTCCTGTGAGGTCTACAGAGTGACAAGTTTTTCTTGCCATCCCTACTATCCTGCACCTGTGATACAGGTGGTCCCCAACCCAAGTTGCATATTAGAACCATTTTCAAAGCCTTGTAGACTTGTATCTGGAGTCTGCCCTGCCCCTGCCAGTATCTCAATTAAAACCCTGTCTGAGGAATGGGACTCAGGCAGCAGCAATTCTCAAAGCCTATTCAGTAACTTCCTTTAAACACTGTGGCCTTATCCAGACCACATTTGCCTTAATGTAGGCAAAGCCAGTGATTCCCCTGTGTAGAAGGAATTCGTCTCTTTTATTAAACTATCTGTTCTACAAATTTAGGGGCTTTTGAGGCAAATAAAAGGAAACGAGGAAACTACAAAAATGCTGTTCATACTAAATATCTTTAGTGAATATTTAAGTGTTTTAAATCTGAAATTTGTACCTATTCCTTATAATATCACTTCGTCATGTGTGTGTGCGTGCAAATGTGTGATCTAATGCTAATAAGCATATTTGCTCATTAACGTTTTCTTTTTCACATTTAAACTACAAGTCTTACTCTTAAACTGTCGGGAGAAGTAATACATAAAATCCCCTTTGTTCTCGGCTGTACAGTTTGTTGATGCTCTCTGCAGAGCCAGTTCGTCTTCCCCTCAGACACCTCTTTCTTCATCTTTACAGTTTCTGCTCCTCAGAGCTTTACTGGACTCTTCAACTTAAAGGAGTCTTGCCAAAATGTTGGCATTTCCTGACAAGACAGGGTCTTTGGTATTAGCCGCTTGCATTTAGTTTTTGTTCGTTCATCCTCACATCAGCCATGTGGTCAGTTGTCCTGCTTTTACAACCGCAGGAACTGTTAAGCTAGGTTAAAAGTCTAAAAAAATCACACAGCTGGCTAGCTAGCAAGCCAGAGACCCACCTGCCTTTTGACCCTTGACCTTGGTTTCTTAGAACTGTCCAGCACTAAGAAAGTAGACAGTCACAGCCTTCTGGCTCCATTCTCTTGCCCCAGCAATATACCCGCTTTCAGAAGACAGTGGGATCCCCGGGGGCAATGTGTTCGCAGTGACATGCTTTTTGTCATCCAGGTGGCAGTCAGTCTTAATCATTCCTGAGTGCAAAGTGCTCCGTGATTTGCATTACCTGCTGAGGCCTGCTTTCCCACCTGCTCAGTTCTGATTTGTGGGCACTGAAGTACTCACCCAGGCGGTGTTTATGTAAAGGTCCTGGAGATGGCACGTTTTTTATAAGTCTAATACTGACATCTTCCCCATCTACATGCCACTGGGCATTATGGGGTCAAATAGTGGTAAAGGGGTCACTGAGAGGGACAGGTGAGACAAGTCATAAACAGAAGGACATCTTGTGAGTGGCGGACGCAGCCAGTAAGGGCTGAAGAGTTAAACATCCAGCAGATCCTTTGTTCTTCCTGTTCAGAGCAAACCCCTGCCCTGGTGATGGATGTGGGCGGAGCCACAGTAAGGAATAGTTCTGGATCAGAATGCCTACAGAAAGCTACTTGAATTTGTTTCCCGGTCAAATCAGATATAGCCAGTCATCTATCCTGTGCACCAATGGGTGTGATCCAGTATCCAACTACACTCTTTCCTCATTGACATCTGGATGGGACATTTGCTACTTACCTGTGTCAAGAGGGTAGAGAAAGGTCACCTGGTTGAGTAACTGACACCATTGCCAAGGGTAGTGTGCAGTGTCTTTTGTCCCATGCTGAAAACTGTCCTATTACCACTGAAGCTGACAGATAGTTTCTACCAGGATCAGTTTGGCTGTGCAACAAAATAGAATTAAAATGTAAAGTGAGACTCAGCTATGTTCTAGAAAGAGCCATCGTCAGGCAGCTGAGAAACCAATGCTTGGCATAAGTTCTTCATTAAAAATGTAGGGTGCCATTGAATGAGGCCAGGTGAGTCAAGGGTCTCCCAACACGTCACACCTGCATTGCAGTAGCTCTTACTACCGGCCGTGTGGGGTCGGCCTGGGAGCAGCATGCCCAGTTCACATACACTGCCCTTTAAAACCCTGCGTTGTTTCTCCAAGGATAGTGTGGGACCTAGGCTTACACACTGGCCCTCTCTGATCTGTTGGACACTAGTAAGCATTGGGGTGCCATACACTTCCTTCTGAGTGGTGAGCACAAACTTTGTCTTTGACTAGCTTTTGTGTCACTGAACTGGAGCTTCAAGGTAAATTTTTTACACTTGTGGTTCTCTAATAAGTGTATAAGAAATCAATACAAGTGAGTTCTAAAGAATTCTATTAAAAATGCAGGGGAAAAAATCTCACCCTTAGTGTGTGCAGATAAACTCCCACCCTTCCCTCAGTGCAGAGATGAGTTTCTGGTACACAGAACTATCCCTATGCTGTGCTACATGACAGTTACTATAGATAATTGTGTTATTTAAAAGCTTCTTATATCCTGCTAAGTCATTTATTATGGGAAACAGACAATGTTAAATGGATTTCCTACTGCGCCATTAAGTTAATAATACTGAGCTCTTCTGAGTTATCTGGGAAAAAAATGGAGTTTTGCAGTAGGCGCTGTGCCTTTGGAGGTCAGTGGACTCTGCTCCTGCCATGTGGGGTGCCTTCAGCGCTAAGTGCATCCATGTACAGTCCTCTGTCTGCAGTGTCTTATGTCATCCAGTCCATTGACAGTAACTTGCCAAAAGGATTCAGCTTTCCAGGTAGTTGGGTGTGAATCAAACGAAGGACTCTATGTGCATGGAAGGAGGTATTGGCTGTACCTGAGAAATGTTATGTCCATTGCAGCCACTGTCCTTCTCCCATTCTGCTGCTCCTGCTTACCCTTTCCTTGAGGCATTAAGACTGGAACTGAGTTCTCTCCTGAACTTCAATATACAAGGTGCAAAGGTTCAGCTAGACCTCTTTTTTTTTTGGTTTTTTTCGAGACAGGGTTTCTCTGTGGCTTTTGGAGCCTATCCTGGAACTAGCTCTTGTACACCAGGCTGGTCTCGAACTCACAAAGATCCGCCTGCCTCTGCCTCCCGAGTGCTGGGATTAAAGGCGTGCGCCACCATCGCCCGGCTCAGCTAGACCTTTTTAACTGTACTAAGGACTGCTTAAAAGTGTAGAAGACACTGTGAAATGGTTCAGAGCCCAGATGTCCGTCTGCCTTCTCTGTACAAGGATGTGTGCTGATCAGTCTTTATGTCACATTCAAGAACACTTGTTCTCAAAGATTCTTAATTTCAAATACAAGTTGTTCCACCTAGCATGCTGTAACTTCACCCAGTGTAGATGCACTCAGCAGGAATCATACTTCAGGCTAGTCATGTGCATCACAGCACTATTGTGATGTCAGGTGACAGCGGTGATCTGGAGCTCATGGTGAGCCATGCTGTCGTAAGTGTAAGCCACCAATACTGTACCATGAACTGTATCCAAATAGAAATGACCTCATTATATAAACTAACTGTGTACTATGCTATGCTGTGCTACAGGCCTGGTGTATTAAATTCATGTTTCACTTAGGATATGTTCAATTTGTGGTGGGTTGTAAACCCCTCAGAAATTGGGGAGCATATAGAACGGCTTAGATGGTTTTGCAGAGATGGTACCACAGGACCCTGCTGTTCCTCAGCCACTTGGTGCTGGCCTGATTGTTTAGAGACACTTCTTCAGGATGCTCTCTGCTTCTCACTAATGGTCATGGACCTGCTGGCTAAATCCACTTCAAGTCTTGATAGGACTTGAGGAGAACATCACTGCTTCCCTGCATGACTCTTTGAGGCTGTTAAGGTGGGAAAACCTGAATGTGTACAAGTGTAATCCTGGCTGGTGTGGTTCTTCCCCTGCAGGAAGCTTTGCAGGTGGGCTTCTCTGAGAACCACTTACAGTTAATGTTTGCCTAACGAGGTGCTGCATTGAAAGCATCAACAAGCAAGCCATGGGGGTGGGGGCAGGGCTTCAATTAGCGCCCTCACCAGTACCCTTGCCACCTACATCAGAAGTTTATGAGGCTGGTAGATAAGATCATTGGATAGGGACCAGGTGCAGATCTTTGGAACAGAACTGAGAACCAAGGACTGCCTGGCAAGAGACAGGCTGTGCAGGTTACTAACTGGCACATCAAGGGTAAGTCCTTTGTTTCCCTGCAAGTCAGTTGAAGATGAGTTACAGGGAAGCTTCTTCGTTTTTATTTCAGGGTACATTGTTGACAATGAGAACAGAATTCCACCTGAAGAGGGAAGGATGTGGGAGCTTAGAGGAACCTGTATGTCCAAGGTAGAGGTGTTCGGAGGGCTTGAACAGGTCTGGGAGCTGCAATTCCAGCTGTAGCTTTTGTTAGGGTTCCTGGTGCCTTAGCGGATGCTGCTTTAACAGCCGCATCTCCTGAGAGGGAATACATCCCAGGAATGTTGGAGTTTGCATGACTCGAGGCTCCAGCAGCTTCAGGACCACTGGACACGAGCCCTATTCCCTGACTTCAGCCTCTGCATTCTATGGCTCTGTGGTTTTTCCAGGCTCTGCTTGTAGTTATGGTGTCTGCACAGAGTTGCTGGGGAGAACATCTTGGAGATGCTCGTGTTGTTAAATTATAAAGTCTGGTTTCAGAGACCAGCAGCCTCAGGCTTTGGAACCTAGTCTAGGCTTGTGCCCTAGAGATGAGGAAACAGGTGCACATAGGTCACTGTGGAGGTCACTTTGTGTATGTCGCCCTGTCTCCTTTCACGCGTGTGTCTGCTTCCCCTGCTGATGCTCCTGGAAGGCCTCTCTACACCAGGGTATAGCAGAGTGGAAAGGCTAGTCTCTGCTGTTAGTTGGCCACGTTCATGCGTCCTGTGCAAGTCATGGTATATGTATATGCCTGAACTTGAAGCCATCAGATAGCACTTGCAGCCCCCAAGGCCTCCGTCTACTTGATGCTGAACCTAGTATCGGGGCCTGGATGCATGCTGGTAGTTTTGGAAGAAGGTAACCATCATTTAGCAGAACTAGCCAGGAAAGAGAATAATACAGCAGAAGAAATCACAGCTTGCCATTAACTAGGGTCTCCAGTGTTTTTCAGAGCTACATTTAAAGGGTTTTATGCTGGAAATGAATGTGGTTGCCCTGAACTGGGCTTTCAGACTGGCATTGTGTAGCTCTTGGCTTAACCATGCTGTGCCAGAAGGAGCTGCTGGTTCTTCCTCACTTTCTTACCCATCACCCAGCACTTGAGTGTCTGTCTGTGTGCTTACTGCCCTGTGGAGAGGCTATGAAGTGTCCATGGTCTTCACTGCCAGATGACAATGGAGAAATTTGCTCAGATCATGCAGGTTTGGTTTGTTTAAGATCTTGAATCACCAGCTTCCAGCAGATTCCAAGCAAGTATTGTTGGGCTTCTAGTTTGTATCTTCCGAGTAAAGTATCTATAGGTTGTATATTCCCAACCACCGTGTAACGCGTGCATGAGCATGGTAGACCCTACTTGTTCTAGAAGGTACGTGTTTCCACTCCTGTTCTAATCCAAGGCATCATGGTCCACGGCTTTGTAGGCTCTAGTCCTCCCACATCACTGCTTGCCATTGACTATAAATTTGAGTGTTGTTCCGCTGACCCGGTCTCTCTCCCAGCTGTCACATATACAGGAGGAGCTGCCATCCTGTGAGGCTGTGTCCCATTCTGATCACCCTACAGCCCCACCTCAATCCCTTGCTAATTCCCCAAGTGCTCCAGGCCCACTTCCTACAGATCTTGGCTCTCTCTGCTTGACACATCCTTTTTCCTTTTTTTCTGGACTCCCACAGAGCTCAATCCCTGGCTGCCACAGGTCTGTATACAGATGTGGCTTCCTGTCCTCAGACTTTTCTGGATGCCCTCCTTCTGCCTATTCCCTCTGCCTCCTTACATGAACTCTCCCTATCCTCTTCACCTTCCTTTTTGATATTTCTTTACCAGTTTTTTTTCTTAAACTGTCATTTGACCACCAAATGTATGAACCACGCTCCCAAATGTGGGCTTCACTAAGTGGAAGACAGTGGTACATCCATTTTTAAATATTTTTAAATTCTTTGCATGTATACACATGCCATAGAACATGTGTAGTAGTCAGGAAGCAATTTTCAGGAATGGATCCTCTCCTACCATGTGTGTTCTGAGAGTGGAACCCAAGCCGTCATTGTATTTACCCATTGAACCATCTCTGGATCACTGCCCTTCTGCTTACGGACAGAGCCTCACACCTGATGGAGGCCCCTGAAGATGGTAAAGAAATCGCTATGTTTGAGACAGTGTTGCTGGTTTCATCACTTGTGCAAGCCAGGTGGGTGTGTGAATGAGAGTTGCTATAATGCAGGTGCATATGTGAACAACTGACCATAAGCCCTGTCTCCACCACTTGGTGACTCGCACATCAAGACTGAGCTGGCAGTGTCTTTATGATGTTTTGTGGGGATCATCTGAAGCTACCTGTGATCACTGTCAATTAAACAAAACATTCCCTTGTCAGGCCAGATCCTGAGCTACTGGTGAGGATCCTCCAGGTAGCTCTGGCTCCCAGCTGATCTGGGCTAGAGAATGTTCTTAGTTTAGCCTTGCCAACGTGCTTGTGTTTGTGTTTGCTGCAGTCTCTTGTGGGGATTCTCTCTGACGTTCCCACAGCATCACTCCAGCACAGTGGAAGTAGTGGTAGCTTAGCGAAGCTGTGAGCCTCTGTGCTAATCATCCTTTATGGTCTTTTCCTATAGTGTTGCCTGGAAACAAAATTGAAAGCAGTCTTGTATTTCCTGTGAAAGGACACAAAACGTGATTGATCGTTACGTATTTGCCAAGAAGTATCTGCGGGTGTGCGGGAAGGATGTCTGCAGAGGACTTTATCAAATGACATCTTCAGCTGGCTATGTGGGTATGCAGATAAAGAAGATGAAGGACATTGGAGAACAGCTTTATACCACACAAGTGAATGGTGGACCAAGTTCCTTGACCATGTCCCCCAAACAGCCTAGTTGTAATAGAGCAACCCGGCCAGACAGACAAGAAGCACAAACTTTATTGTACCAAGGCTCAGAGGCCGAGACTGCCACAGTGACCATTGCTACCTGTGTCCAGTGCAAAAGTGTTCACAAGATCCCGCCTCAAGACTTAAGGAAGGGCCTGGGGCAGAGCCAGAAGGAAGACGCTTATGTCTGCTTCAAATGCAGCCTTCGCACGATACCTACCCAGCTGCATTTCATGAACAATAACCCCGCTGCTGTTCTTGTCAGAAATGAGACCGAAACCATCTCAAGCCCCATAAATAACAAATTTAAGGTTAGGAACTTCAAACCGGGCAAATACTACTGTGATAAATGTCGCTTCTCCACAAAGGACCCACTGCAGTACAGAAAGCACACACTGCAGCATGAGGAGATCAAGTTCATCTGCTCTCACTGCAGCTACATCTCCTACACGAAGGGGGAGTTCCAGAGGCACCTGGTGAAGCACACAGGCGTCTTCCCTTACCGCTGTGAGTACTGCGACTACGGCGCTATTCGCAATGACTACATCGTCAAACACAGGAGGAGGGTCCATGAGAGGGCCGGTGCCAAACGACCGCTCAAAACCATTGCCAAGCTGGAGCCCAAGAGAACCAGCATTGCAAAGCAGAGCACAGAGCTCTTGAAGGCCCCCAGTCCCAGGGCTACCTTCCAGAACAAGTTGTCAGAGCAGTTATCTCGATTCTCTCTCCACACAAAGAAAGACAAGACACATGGCGTGATGCTGTTACCTGAGCTAAAGAAGTACCAAAAGGATGTAGTGTGTATTCCCAACAAAATGGCCCTGTCAGAGCCAAGCGAGGTGAACCTGATGGGGAATAAGAACGTTGAGGTGGAAGTCCTGTCCCCCTCAAAGGAGCCTGTGCAGCTGGGCATGCCGCTGACAGTCGTGGCGCCCTCGGAGCTGGTGGTCCCCACCAATTGTCTAGCCCAGCTGATCGACGTGAAGGTTGTCAACGGCACACAGCAGCTTGTGCTCCAACTGTTTCCGCTAGAAGAAAACACCTGCCTTGACACAGGCAGAGGAGATGGAGGGGCCTCTGTGTGTACTATCACGGAGAAGGGCTCGGGGCGACAGAGAAAGAATCTCTCTACAGAAGCAGTGGGAGGTAGTGCTGGAGAGTTTGTGGGCCTTGATCGGCTACACTCTTTGGTTCAGAAACAACTAAAAAATGTGAAGTGGGTCAAGTCTTGCAATTTCTTCATGCCCAGTTCTGGTGTGCACAGTCATCAAGACTCTTTTCTCAGCTCTGAGACAATTACAGATTTGCAGAAAACTCACAGTTTATGTCCACCTAGAGCCCTTCCCTCTGCTGCCTTAAAAGGCCATTCTCCAGCCTCTGTACAAAGCAGTGTTTCCGGCAGCCCTGGAACCACAGTGAACCCTTTCTTGAGTAAATCAGCTGTTCCTTTGGCCAAAGAAGGAAGGGGTTCCCAGCAGCTCCTGCCCCTCGCCTCATTGCCTGCAAAGGTTCCCTCCTCTGGAGAGAAGGGCATTCTGCCTATAGGGGAAAGTGACTTAGACGCCAGGAGCCGGACTGGTTGTCCTGAAACAATGGTTCCCTCTGACAGGAAGCTGGAAGATAAACAGGTAGAAAACAAGGCAGTGGGAAATACAGGCCAGGTTTCCTCTGCACAGAAAAAAGAGTATTTACACATAAACATAACTGGGGAAGATAAACTGAGGTCCCAACAGCCTGGGGATCAGCCTGAGAAGCCGAAGAATTCTGAGAAGACTGGTAACACATTTGAGGGTCCAATCATCTCGTCAGTGTTTTCTTTGAGCTCTGGATCTGAAAATGTGCCAGAGGGCATTAAGTGGAATAATTCAACAACCAAAATAAAGTCCATCGAACTGCTTCGCAGAAAGATCGCACAGTTAATTGAGTCGTGCGGCAAGCCTTCTTCTTTGTCTGCCAGTAGTGCTCAGCGACGTTCCATAGAGCAGGCACCCAAGCTGACTTCAAAAGCAACTCCCAAGGCTATTCAGGAAATGAGTGTGTCTCTTACTGGCCCTGGCCCTAGTTCTGGCCCTCCTGTAGGTCCTCTTCAAAATCCTCAGAATGAAGGTAGTGTGGCCGGCAGCGGGCAGCTTGCTCAGCAGCAGATTTGCCCCAAGTTTGTCGGTGGTGACGATGGGAAAACAGAGAGCAGAGTGACCAGAAAGACTCCTGTTGCGACTCCAGTGCTGATCCCCAAAGGGGCTGTGTTGAGGGTCCTTAACTCTTCTGAAGATGCCCACATCATCGAGGCCACCTGTGATACACCTGTCAGCATACCCTGCAGTGAAGCCCAGTTAGAACCGCTTCCGTTCTGCCCTGTGAAACAGACCAGCTCAGGCTCCCAGCCTTTGACATGCAGGCGCGGGCCGGCAGACACGTCCCCAAATCTGGAGACATCTCTTCGGCCCAAATCTAAAAATGAGGACTCTATCTGCAGCAGTACCCCTAAGAAAATTGTCCCTGTGTACAGCACACAGACAGGGAACAATGATTCCAGCAGGCAAGGGAGGCCCATTTCTAGGAACCTAACCCTAAGCAAGACTAAAACCAAGCAAATGAGCTCAGCCAAGAAAAAAAGCAAGCTGCAGGCTCATCCCAGCCGCGGCCTCAAAGACCATTCCTTTTTTCAGGTTGCCAGGCAGCTGCGACTCATAGCTGCCAGGCCAGATCAGCTGATCAAATGTCCCCGTAGGAACCAGCCGGTCATCGTGCTAAACCATCCTGATGTGGACTCCCCCGAAGTGAGCAACGTGATGAAGGTCATAAACAAGTACCGAGGCAATGTCCTCAAGGTCGTGCTGTCCGAGAGGACTCGGTGTCAGCTGGGCGTGCGGCGGCACCACGTGCGCCTGACCTACCAGAACGCAGACGAGGCGAGCCACGTGAAGAGGCAGATGATGCTGAAGATGAAGCTGAAAAAGGTTCACAAGAACAACTACCAGGTGGTGGGCTCCCTGCCCGACGACCCTGCCCAGTGCGTATTTAAGTGCTGGTTCTGCGGGCGGCTCTACGAAGACCAGGAGGAGTGGATGAGTCACGGCCAGCGGCATCTGATAGAGGCCACCAGAGACTGGGATGTCCTTTCTACAAAGGGCAAATGAGTCAGAATTGGTCTTTGAAGCAAATTGGTTTTCTTCTAGTTTTTATGGCTTAGGGTCGCACCCTAGACTCTCGATGCAGTAGAAGGGGTTTGTTTGTTTCCCAGTCACCATAGGAAGGTCAAGAGTTCCTTACCTGTGCTTTGCAGCTGGACTAGGAGAGGTGGGAGACCCTGAAATTCTACTGTTTTCTGTTGAAAGGAAATAATGCTCTCCACATGTTTTTGGTGGGATCTGAGGCCTTTCTTGCTTAGTGTTTATTTTTTTTCTGAGTAGACACTTCTTTCATAAACCATTTAGAGGGGCAGGTTTATGATTGACAGGCTTGGATAAGTGCTACTGAAGAGATAAGCCTGTGTTTTGGCGCACACCTCCACTTTGATTTTGCTTTAACTCTTTCAGAATATTATGTATTCAGAATACATAATAGAAATTTTCTACTTGATGGGCCATTTTAAATTTGGTTAGAAAATGCACTGTTCTTGCCCCTCCCACTTGCTGTCCTTGCTGTCCCTGGTCATGTGTCAGCAGCAGATGAAAAGACAAAATTTTCAGTATTTAGTTTTTGCCTGCTTATTGGTAATAGTTGGGTAGGGGATGTGTAATTGTTTTATTGTTTTGTTTTGTTAGGTAAAAAAGGAAAGATACATAAAATTAAGTCTGCTCCACCAAACATAAAGGGCCATTTTAAAATGTGAAGGAGCAGATCCATTAAAACATAAGCCTTGGCAGTGCCATTCCAAGTGTACTTGAAAGCAGGCTTTGAAGGGCCTGCTGTGGCTGATTTCTCACCCGGGGATCCGTGCAGTCCCCAGGGGAGGCCACCGCTCTTAGCATAGGATCATAGGGCTGTTCCCCACGCCAGAGCTGTTCTCCCTTTGGCCCTTTCTGAGTAGGTTCTCCTGGGTACGAGCACAGCCTCTGTCTGAGACCCAGAACATTTTTCCTCATGAACATGAACACTAGTGACCTCGGGAATCAACCACATGGAAAGAGAAGCCCTCTGTCTGCAGAGGCGTTAGGAACACTACTCGTTTTCAGTGCAAGGAACAGACCACTCCTAGTCTAGCCATAGATGCTCTCTTCTTGCTCACCTCGACTCCACTAAGAGGTGTCAAGACCAACCGGCCCACAAGGCACTCGTGCACGCTGGGAGAAAGCCTATCTCTGGCGTGGGTAGGGCTTCCTGGGCCAGGGCAGCTCAGGTGAGGGGGCTGTCACAGGCCACCGCTCTTGAGGCTGTCCATCCTTTGGACTTAGTGGTGCTGAGTGGGACTGGGGTGAGGGCTGGGTAGATATGAAATGGTTCGGTGACTTCTCGTCTACTAGGTAAGCCGACTTCCTGTCTTCGCCTTTGCACATGGCAAGCTTATCCTCTCACAGTTGGGATTATATTCCTTTCAGCTTTGTTTTCATTATAAATACTTGGATTTATTTTCTTAGGTATGATTCAATACCTGATCATTTTAATTGATAATTTTAATTTAAAAGTTGCATTTTTATATATGTGTATATATGTGTACACATAAATATTTTTTACCATATGCAAATTGCAGCAGCTAATTTTCTGATTTCCTATTTTATAATGATACATGAGCCGGGAAAATATAAAGCTTTTATATTCTAGAAATAATTTATTTTGAAAGAATGTTTTTACAATGGTTTCATCTCATTTTTAGAAACTGAAAGCACAGTAAGTGGTGGGAGCTGATTCCTATGAACAAATGGGAGTAGACAAACCCTGTGGGTCATTGTATTGTGGGATATAGTCATCCTTGGTGCTCCATGGCTCTGTAATGCAGAGTATTCTGAGGTCTGATCTGTGGTGCAGCCTGGCACCCTCCAGCTCAAATGTCTCGTGTGATGTGGCAGGAGGGGCTGTGGGATCCACTCCTCTACCTCACTGCTGCACAGTTTTATCCCTCGACTGGTGGAGACAAGAACTGCCACAGATCAGCATCAACAGAATGCCTGCAGTCTGCAGCAGCCGCTGTTTTCAAGTATTACCTAAAACAACTAGTACCTGTGTGGAGCTGGAGTTAGTGAGCAGAATTTGTAGCGAATCTTTGGGGGATTTAAGGAACTGTGATCCTTGTTGAACTCAGAGGGCTCCTGGAAGTCCATAGCATGGAAAAAGCGAAAGCAATTAACTTTGCAAACAGAGATCTTTAGAACTAGCTTATCATGTAGGCGAGTGTGTGCAAGGAGCCCATTTATAACTGATTGGAGGGAGAAGGAGAGGAATGTGGTACTTCCATAGTCTTACCTTGACTTTGAAGGATCTAATCACTACATTTTGTTGATAGTACTTATAAAATTATTTTAAACTTATTTTTTAAGCTAGTCTTTCTTACTTTGGGGGACCAGAAATGAAAGGATCTTCTTATATTTATGATATAGACAAGTAGAATGAAAAAAAATTTAAGCCTCTGACTCTTCAGTGTCCTCTCAATAAATTACATTTTATTCAAAATTTTATCTCCAGCCCAAAACATTTTGTGAGTCCCCATCATGGGCCATACACTGGTGAACTAAACTAAACATGGTGTATTGACCCTCCAAAATTCCATCCCCCTTTATTTAGAATTTATATAAGCCACCCCGGAAGATGAAGGTATAGTGTTGTTTAGCCTTCAGAATGACTTTTGAATCTGTGAATGTCTTTATGAGCAGAAAACAAAACTTTGTCTTAACACGTTGAGCATTACAGTTCCTGTGTGAACAGTCCGTGTCTGCTGCTCTGGTTCTGAAACATGTTTGTATATAGATAGAAAAGTTGGCATCAATTTTGTTTAAATAAAGCAATTTTAAGATCTTCACTGCTCTTTCACTTCAGACATTAAAACAGCGTGGCTGCAAAACACAGAATCTTGTGTGCACTACTGATGTGTGTCAGGGTAGTGCTGCACACAGTAGAGGCATTGAATTCTACCAGGGTGTTAAGACACCTTCCCAGGCGTGCAAACCCTGCTGTGAATCCACACAGCCCTTCTCTTTGGCTTTACTAGACCCAACAGTGATTTGAAGAGCATGAGTTTCCTACCATGCCCAGTGGCCCAAGTGGCCTCTGCGGGAAGGGGATTTAGGTGAGCACGTTTTTGCTGTTGGGCAGTTTCACTGAGGCAGTAGCTGCAGTGCTACCATCTTTGGTCCAAATTAGCAGCCCTTGGACCAGATTCCACGTGTAATTGGGAAGAAGGACCGCGATGTTTTCAAAAGGATTCCTAATCTCATTCCTCCCTTGTCCCAGGGAGACCTGAGCTTGAGGTGAACATTGACCACATGAGAGGGGTGGAGGACATAGGTTACTTCCACTTAACAGTTTGACTAGCCAGTTCACTGCATGATTGAATGAGCTGTCTAGAGGATTCCTCTGGTTTGGCAGTTCCCACATCAGACGTCTTCGGATGAGATGGCCTGACTGGGAAGTAGATTCAGTGAACACAGCACTATCCAGTGGAAATACAGCACAAGCCACCTGTCAGTCACAAGAAAACGTAATGTCAGTTACGATTGCTTTGCCAGAGCCTTTAAAATACCTAAGTATTTTCAGTATGCTCAGATTAGGTGTCTTTTTTTATATATATAATTTAGGAATCTGGCATGTGTTTCCATATTCCAATTTTGATGTTAAAATGTTCAGCTATAGCCAGAAGCAATTTCACCGGAATACTAGAGTGCTACAGAGAGTCCACACAGCTTCCACCCTAAGTGGTCAGTGTTGCCACACATTCCAAAGCTGAAGATTCAAGGATCTGGGGCCCTCCTGCCCATGCACACAGATGGGCATACTCACATGGCATTTATATTTATACACTTTCTTTAAAAAGCTGGTTAAGACATGGAGAAGAGAGAACCTCAACATAATGTTTAGCAGTACCAAAGCTTAAAGTCTGTATTGCCTTCACCAGCATTCCCGTGATACTAATGAAATGGTGTATCGTGCTAGTGTTTGTTAGACTTTTGGTTTCCTGTAAATAACGAGATATTTTGACCATTTTACTAGTAAACTGTTAACAAGCTTCTAAAATAAACTAGACTCCATAAAAGCAATCCATAAAGAAAAAGAAATTCTCTTTAGTTTTCTGCCTAAATCATTCAAACCCTGATGTGAGCCCATGCTACTGTTGTTTGGGTTCAGTTCACCAGAGGGACCACTCTGAATGGTAGTGGCAGCTCCTGTGGTGCCCAGTGGCCTTGGTGGAGATGTCCATGGGTTCACCACCTGCATGTCTGACCTCTCGAGAGGTTTTATTTTGTATCTTATTTTAAAAATACTTCCCTACCTTGAAGTTGAGTCCTTAGTGTTAAATTTTGAAAAGTGCACTTCCATACCACAGTGGGCACAAGTAGAACAGCCCCTCAGTCTCAAGGGATCAAGCCCAGATTGTTTCCTCTATGAAAAGTATTTGAATTCTAACAAATGGAAATTCCCACTAAAGGCCATCCAAGTAGATTTTTCAGGCAGCACTAGAGTCCAGGATTCAATGTGAGCCGTCGTCCCATGTTTGCAGTTCGTATTTGTAATGATCTGTAATGGATCATTTCGGAGTTAAGTCAGCCCACACTGACCCAGGAGTATAGAAGTGGGGAGCCGAGCTCCATAAGAACCCCTCCATAGCATTGTGAAGCTGTCATGAGAGTCAGTATTTCTAGGCTGTTTATGTAAATCCGTTGGTCAAAACACTGAAATTGTGATTGGAAGAACATCAGCATTGGACACATTCAAGGAAAATTGGCATCAATGTGAACCTGTCATCCCCATTTACTCTGGCAATTTGTTTGAAAATATAGTTGGGATTAAATTGTTCCAGGCCAATGACATTTTATGACTGATTTCCTTTATTTGGACTATAATAAAAGTAATGGTAGACTACAAAGTAAAACCTAGAAAAGAAAAAAAATCACTTGTAAACAAAGAATGTACAAAAAAAGCTGCCAGGTTCAAATTTAAAATTTTTAAAAGTTGTGTTACTCCCTCTGCATCCAAATGAAATGACTGGCAGGAAGGTCCCTGTCACCCCTTGTCAATGGATGTCTAATCAATGTAATCTGAAATGAAAATGAGTGCTTTATATTTACCCTAAAAGTACTTTAGTGATTTAAAAAGTGCACACAGTGTCTCTCTGATGTTTTCTCATACATGTGGCATTGTACCTTGCTCACACCCGCCCCACCCTCCATCAGCCCACCTCTTTTTAATCCTGTTCCTCCCACGTAAGTCCTTCTGCCTTCGTGTCACATGCATGCACAAACCCTCATATGTGACAGATTCCTCCTCTAGTAGAAAATGTAACAGTTGAGTCTGCTTTCATTCATTTTTCCTTTGGGTGGCATAATGTCATT
>JAQHUG010000336.1:252232-277267 GCA_028555095.1 Dicrostonyx torquatus | reverse complement strand
CTGGAACTAGCTCTTGTAGACCAGGCTGGTCTCGAACTCACAAAGATCCACCTGCCTCTGCCTCCCGAGTGCTGGGATTAAAGACGTGCACCACCACCGCCCAGCTTCCACATTCTCTTTATCCGTTCATCTGTTGGTTCCATGCCTTGGCTGTTGAGAAGAATGCAGTAAATGAGCAGGATTGCCTGTTGTGTGCTGACCTTGATTCCCTAGGGCATATGCTCAAGATGGGCAGCTAGATATCATGGTAGTCTAAACGTCTCAGGAGCCTCCACGCTGAGTTTCACGTTGGTTGCACCAGTTTGTCGGGGCTCTTTCCCTGACACCATTGCCACTTGCATTTTCATCTTTTGTTTTCTTGGTGGTGGAATCTCAATGTAGTTTTAATTTGCATTAATTAATGGATGAGAATGATGAGCAGGATTTAAAATTTGCTCATTTGTATTTCTTCTGTTGAGAACTGTCTGAATCATCAGTTTGTTTATTGGTTGGATGGATTTAGTTTTAGTTCTTCATAGACTAATCTTGATCTCCTGTCAGGGAATGCAGATTTTATCTTCCCTCTGCTGTGCAGAAGCTTTTTTGGGTTTTTATGTCATGTGATCGAGTCAGTCAGTTTTGGGGATGGGGTTTCCTATGATGTTGGAATCCTTTTCAGAGAGCTCTGGCCTATGCCTTTAGAGTGGAGTGTTTTCCTTCAGCAGTTTCAAAGTTTTAGATCTTACATTAAGGTCTTTGATCTACTTTGAATAGATTTGGGGGCAAGGTGAACAATATGGGTTTATTTTCAGTCTTCTAAATACAGATACCTAGTTTCCCTGGTTTAATGAAGAGGCTGTCTTTTCTCAAATACATGTTTATTGTTTTGATTTGTTTGTTTCTGTTGTTTGTTTAGATGACAGTATTCCTCTGGGAAATAGCCCTGACTGTCCTGGAACATCATTTTGTAGATCAGGTTGGCTTCGAACTCACCCAGATCCCCCTGCTGCTGCCCCGAAAGTGCTGGGATTAAAGGTGTGCACCATCACACCTCGCTTCAAATACCAGAACATCTTTATGAAAAGCTTTATCAGAAGGCTGCAGCTGTGTGGACTTACTTCCCAATCCTCTGTCCTGTTCCACTGTCTTTCAGTACCATGCCCTTCTGTTAATGTGGCTCTAATATAATTTGAGGTTGGGTCTCATAAGGCCCTTAGCTCTGGTCTTTCTTCTTGGGATTTCTTTGGTTATTTCAGGCCTTTTGTGCTCTTTAATCAGTTTTAGGGCTGTTTTGATAGTTTTATGATAGATGCTGTTGGGGTTCTAATGAGGACTGGTTTGAATGTGCAGATTATTTTTTGTAACAGATTCTGCCCATTCGTTGGCATGGAAGATCTTTTCATCTAGTATTGTCCACCTCTTTCTTCAAGCCTCTGTTCGGCTTATTCCTAAGTGTTTTTAAAAACCTTTGTGAGTGGGACTTCTTTTTCCTAATTTCTCACTGGAAAATTCATCACTTTCTTTTAGGAAAGTTGGCTTTTGTGTCCTGCTAGTTTGGGAAAATGTTTATGATGTCTAAGTTCTCTGGTAGAATCAGGTCTGTATAATAAGTATAATTTTATTTCCTTTCCTATTTGTATGCCTTGTATGTCTCTTGTCCTATTAACTGCAACATTAAATATTACATTGCATACGCTGCATAAGATGGAAAGAGTGAACACAGACTAGAGGGAATTTGGCCTTTCTTTCCAGACAGTATACTGTAGTCACACACAGACTTGTCATATAGAGCCTTTATTGTACTGAGCTATGTTCTTTCTACTCCTGGCATTTGGATGTGGACTTTGTCAAAGGCTTCATACATCTATTGAGATGATCATGGGATTTCTATCCTAAGATGTGCTTTGCTACATTTAACTTGTATATGTTGAATCATCATGGTATCCCTGGAATGACCTGGCCACCCACCATGGGTATGGTGCATGATCATCTTAATGTGTTCCTCAATTCATTTAGAAATATTTTAATTGAGAATTTTTGTGTCTGTGTTCATCAGGGAAATTGCTCTCTCTCTCTCTCTCTCTCTCTCTCTCTCTCTCTCTCTCTCTCTCTCTCTCTCTCTCTCTCTCTCAGTGTGTGTGTGTGTGTGTGTGTGTGTGTGTGTGTGTGTGCGTGTGTTATCCAGTTTTGATACCGGGATGGTGTTGGCTTCATAGAATAAGTTTGGTTGTGTTTCTTCTTTCCATTTTATGAACTGTTTGGAGGGCCACTGCTGTGAACTCTTTCATGTTTTGATACAGCCCACCAGTGATTATTTCCCCTTTGTTAAGAGATTACTGCTTCCATTTTATTTGGGATCTGCTCAAGTTATTTATAACCTGATTTATTTTGGTAGATCATGTGTTTCTAGGAACTTAGCCACTTTTAGATTTTCTACTTTTTTTCTGAATACTTTGAAAATATTCTCTCTGGATTTCACTGATATCTATCGTGCCACCTTTTCATCTTTAATTTTATTAACTTGGGTTTTATCTCTTTGTTAGTTTGTCAATTGTGTTTATTTTTTTCAAAGAACCAACCCTTAAACCAAGCATGGTGGTGCACGCCTTTAATCCCAGCACCCAGGAAGCAGAGGCAGGTGGGTCTCTGTGAGTTCAAGACCAGCCTATTCAACATTGTGAGTTCCAAGACAGCCATAAATACATAGTGAGATCCTGTCTCAAACAAATGAAACCCCAACTCTTTAACTGGTTCTACATATTGTTTTCGTGAACATTCCATGAGTTTCTGCCATGACTTTTGTCTTAGTTAGGCTTGCCTTCTATCTGTGACAAGACACCATTAGGACTCTGCAGGATCTAGCAATCTTCTTTAGCCGTCATTTACTTCCAGGGCTTGACATATCACATGCATCCACTGCTATTTCAGCTTTTGGGGTCTCTATTCAGATCTGACGTCATTCTGATGTGCCTGCCTGTGTGCTGACATTTTATAGTCTACTTATTATTACTTCAAGCCTCTCAACTTGTCTAATCTGGCCATGTCTGTCAGAGTTCAAATGCCTCTAGTACTCATATGCCTTTTTATAAGCCAAGATTTAGAAAATTCCATCTTACAACTTCATTGAATAAAATCTGTGCCATTGGCTTTTTCTGAGTTCCTCTTTCTATTCCATGGATCCTCGATTTGTTCTCTTGTTTGTATTCCAGAGTTCTTAGAAGTTATGACAATGCTCATTTACATATTTCCTCTTAATTAAAAACTGTGATCCCTCATCAGCCTCATCCTCTGTGACACTTCCCACTATGGTTTTTATGTGTTTGATTCCTTTCCAGTGCTTCTGTTTGTCTTTTTTCAGCTCATTTCCTCACCCCTTTCCTCGCGTCTCATTGTGTTGCTGACCTCCATCTTGTTCACCTTCTTGATAGCTTTCCTCTCTAGTTCTTGATTTTTTTACTTAATCTACTCGAGGTCTTTATCCTCTTTGAAGTTGTTGGTCATTTTTACAACAGAACTGTTGGTATCGTGTCCAAAGTGTCTCCAAATTCAGTTAATTAAGGAGTTTATCTTCTGCAGGTGTTTCAATGCCTTGCTTTGGGGGGCGGGGTTCTTTTGTTTGTGTGTTGACATTTGCATATGTGTTGGCTTGCATCTCTCTTCTGGTTTTATTTGAGAATTTCCTTTGGAAGTAGCCTCGCTCTTGAGGGCTCACTCCCTACCACCACTAAGGAAAAAATACCCCAATATGGTCCTCGGCAGCAACTTGGTCTGGATGTCACCACTGCCCCAGCAGCAGTATGGCCTTGCGATACCAACAGGGCCCTCGACCTCGGTGCCTGCACAGCCTTCGATAATAACAGGAGCATCGGATATCAGCACAGACCCTGGCTGCAGTAGGGCCACAGACCCTGACAACTGCAGCTTTGACCCAGACGTTGCCTTGATATTGAGTAGCAGTGCAGGCCACTCAGAACTGTGTTGCAGGAGGAGCTGCTTGTTCGTCCCAGCCGTCCAGAACTGAAATAAACACAAAGAAACTGTATTAATTAAATCACTGCTTGACCCATTAGCTCTAACTTCTTATTGGCTAACTCTTACATCTTAATTTAATCCATCTTCATTAATCTGTGCATCACCATGAGGTTGTTGCCTCCCAGCAAACTTTCAGCATGTTTATCTCCAGTTGTAAGAAGACTTTCAGCTTTTTTTTGGTTTTTCGAGACAGGGTTTCTCTGTGGCTTTGGAGCCTGCGCTGGAACTAGCTCTTGTAGACCAGGCTGGTCTCGAACTCGCAAAGATCCATGGGCCACCACCGCCCAGCAAGACTTTCAGCTTTAAGTGCCCGCCTACTGGGGCATGGCCTCTTATACTATATACGTGGCTGAAAAATCCGGGTCCATCCCTTTTCTCCTTCCCCTTGCTCCCTTTCCACTGGCTGCTTTTTTGGATCGTGTGATTCAACCAGTCAAGCAGAAGATTTTGATTTGTGAGTTTACCCTTAAATAAATATTTCTCAATTCTGAGCTAGTGTGGGATTTTCTTTTAAGTGTCAGTTCACCATTTCAATCTCTGGCAACTCCATGGCGTCTCTCTGACTCTGCCTTCTTCCTCCCAGCATTCCATTTAGTTTTCCCCGCCTACCTAAGTTCTGCCCTATCAACAGGCCATTGCAGTTTCTTTATTCATTAATGGTAATCACAGCACACAGAGGGGACTCCCACATCAGATCTGCGTGCATCCTGGCCTTCAGACACCAACCTGGACTCAGGTGGCTGTTCTGACCCTGGGCATCCTCATGGCCCTCAGTGGCAACAGGAGCCATATTTGTCAATCTAGACCTTGGCAGCTATAGGGCCACAGACCCAGCCATGGCCCTCAGCAGCAACCTGGGCTTAGATGACATCATGGCCCTGGGTGGCAGCACAGGCCACCCATATCTGTATGGACCCTGCTGTAATATGGCCCCCAGACTCCAAGCCACAGACTCCAACCCAGATCCCAGGCCTCTGTATGGGCCACAGACTTCAATACAGACCCCAGCTACAGATGGGCCATGGACCCAGACATGGCCCAGACAACAGTTCAGCCTGGTCAACATCCTAGATCCAAGTGGTAGCCCTGGCCTCTCAGATCAGGATGATTCTGGCAGCATTGTGGTTCTGGACACCAACAAGGCCACGGGTTGCAGCCCAGATTCAAGGATTCATGTGGCCTTTGGTGGCAACATGGGACATGGGCGTCAACATAGACCTCAGTGGCGGCAGGACCATGGATCCAGAGATGTGGTCCTTGGCAGCAGCCTGGGTCTGGTTGTCACCACAGCCCCAGGTGGTAGCAAAGGCTGCCCAGATCTGTACGGTGCCAGCAGCAGCATGGCTCATGTACCCCAACACTGCCCCCAAGAAGCAGCCCAGCCCATGGAAGTGATCACGGCACTTGAGGGCAACAGGAGCCATGGACATCAACACAGGCACTGGCTACTGTAGGGCCAGAGACCCAGACATCACCATGGCCCCAGGTGGCAAACGGGCCTCCAGCCCACTCCTCACCCTCTTCATTTATTTCTTCATCTTTCCACAGCACATGAGCCATTCGCTTCTCTCCCATTTCACCACCATATATTTTCTTATCATAATAAGGCCCACATGCCCAGCACCAATGGCTGTCTTCCCGCCAGCCTTGAGGAACTCAGACCAAAAATAAAGATTTGGCATATGTTTCCAGAGGGCTAGGTACTCAAAACAGCAGGAAAAGTGTAACAACTGAAATAGGAAGCTGAGAGATCACATCTCAGTGCCCACCCCAGTTACATATGTCCTCCTCCAAGGCCTCATATCCCAAAAGTTCCATAACCTCCCCAAACTGCACTACCGACTGAGGACCAAGTATTCCATAATCCTATGGGGGACATTCTCCTTCAAACCACAGCATGACATAATGGTGGAAGGAGAGAACCTACTCCACAAAGCTGACCTCTGACCTTCACACGTGCATGTTATGCCCACACATGCAAATCAATAAAATAAAATTCTAAAAACTTTTTAAAAATAAACATTTTAAAATAAGGGCAGTTACCTTAAAACAAATTTTAATGTGTAAGGTGGAGGGATTAAAGTTGTCATTATCTGACAAGTAGAGTACAAACCTATTAGTGCAGCTAAGGGCTTCTTCCCGGGTGGATCCTGACTGCTCCCATCCACCAGCATAGTCAGATGGCCGAGGAATGTGCTGTCAAAACAGAGACACCGCCCTCCACATGGGCTGGTTCAGTGAGAGACCCACTATGCTGGGTTCCTTCCCCTGAGCTTACCAAAGGTCAACTCAATCCTTGTCCAAAGGAAGAGTGAGGGTGGGGCTTACGTTATTCTAGAAGGAAACTCACCATGACGTGTACACTGTGCTGGGTTTGTCCCATGGATCTTCTTGCTCCCCTGCCTTGTGACCAGAGCCCAGTCCTCCTTGTACAGACACTTGGCTTCCATTTGGGTTTGGATAAAAATGGCCTGAAAAAAAAAAGTGAAGGCTTCTATACTCCTTCAACTTCCTCGGTGCCACATTCCATTTGTGTTTCCTTATATATTTGGTTTAAATTTTTATTTTATTTATCATTGTGTACACAGAGACAGGGGCACACATGTCATACCTAGCATGGGTGGGGGGGTCAGAGGACAACTTTTAGGAGTCAGTCCCCTCTTCCACCTTGAGCTGTGAATTGAACACAGTTTACCACCTTCTTCTGCTGAGCTGTAAATGTGAAATACCTGTATGCCCATGTATCTGGTTTTTAGTTGTTGTTTACCTAACATTATGAATAAGGGCAGAGGTAGTTTTGTAGAAAATTTCACATAAATTTTGCATTTTTCTTAAAAAAATACATAATAAAAAATTGCAAGAATTAAATTAGGTACAAAGATGAAAATCTAGCTAGAAGAGAAATTTTAACTTTTAAAATGAAAAGCTGCTAAGTAGAGTTAGGTTCATAGGCCAGTCAATATCGTATTTGCTGTGCAGGCATGAGGATCTGAGGTTAAAATCCCCAGTCCCCCATAAAAGGCTGCCATTAGGGATGTATATCTGTAATCCTAGTGCTGGGAGGTGCTAATGACTCATTGGCCAGCCAGTCCTGCAAAACTGGTGAATTCCAGGGTCAGTGAGAGACCCTGCTTCAAGAAAAGATAAGGTGAAGAGCAATTGAGGACAGCAATTATTAACCTTTGGCACATACATTCACATGTGCACACACAGCCTCACAAAACTCAAATGTTCTTCATCAGTAGCACCTTTCCTGTGCATTTGATCTTTTCTGCATAATCATAAATATTTTTATGATCTTTGTCAGATTTCCAGTAGATGAAACAGAAAAGCAATTTGCCAATTTGAACCACTTGCTCACTCTGACCAAGGCATCAGATACGTCGAAGCTCTGTGAAGCACTGTGAAGTTGGACTCCTGATTGTTTCAGTTTTGACTGGAGCAATGGAAGTAACAGCAAATGAATTGCTTACAGCGTTCCATCCCTGAGTGAACTTGCAGACTAACTTGTGGCTTTATATATTCCAGATTCCTTCTTAATCCTTCACGAACATACTTGGTAGCTCTGCTTTGTGAGAGTTTTGGTTCTATAGTGTGATATCACAGGCCTTGAGTAAGTTACTTCAGAAGGTAACAGGAGAGCCCCCAAACACCAACCCTAAGAAATAGCAATGTGAGCAAAAATTGTCCCTAGACACGGGTGAGATGGTCACGGTATTCAGAGTACAGCCCATGCATCTGCTCCATGAGATTTGGAGTGCTCCTGCAGGACAGAGCTAGGGAAAGCATACATGAGGCAGAGGAAGTATTCCACTTTTGAGAAATTTATAAGAGCATACAGCTGTGCAGACTTATTGCTAGGTGTTTTTAATCTCTGTTTGCTTGAGTAGTCTCCCAGAAAGCGACACTTGTCTCTGCATTCTGGGAGTCGCCTCCTCCCACTTGCACTTTAACTCAAGCCTCCTGGGTTACACTTCCAAATGTGCCATTTCCAAATGTGCTAGGATCCCTTTAGCACTGACGACACACCCTGAACTGTGATGACTAAAACATTTCCCAGTCACTGTGCTGAGCTCTTGATTCCTGTGGCTCACACTGGTGCAAGACAATGCTATGGATGCTGTCAGGATTTGGACAAACCAGCCCCTTCCTAAGTTTTGTGACTTGGAGCTTGGGGCCAAATGCTTGGACCCATTTTCTTGCATGTCCAAAGGGAACTTGGAACATATTTTCTTTACCTCAGCAGCAAAGCATCACATCTGGAAGTAGGTAAGGACTACAGAGCCAGAAAAACAGACTGAAAAAGAGCAGTATTATGGGGTCAGGGAGTGGGACACAGCATCATAGACAAGACACAAGGACAGTGAAATGTACCAGACTGCAGGGCACACCCAACACACTACTGATTCGAGTTTCAATCCAGCCATCAGATTTCACCTTCTTTCTTTACTGATGCTGGTGTTGGTACTCGCTGATAGAAGTGGCTGTGAAGGATTCGGAGATATGGCCTTGTTCCAGGCACTGTGTCACTGGAAGGTAGGCGTTGAGATTTCAAAAACCCATGCCTTTCCAGTTCTTGTTCTCGCTCTGTCAGCATCCTACTTTGTAGGTAAGGTGTAAGCTCTCAGCTATTGCTCCAGTTCCCTGTTTGCCTGCTGACTGCCATGCTCCCTACCAAGATGGTACTGTACTCTGCCTCCAGAACCATGATCCCCCGATTAAATGTTTTCTTTATAAGTTGCCTTAGTTGTGTCTTTTCACAGCAATAGAGCAGCAACTAAGATACCTGCAATATCTCAAGCACAGGTGAGTGTTAAGAACACAAATATGTTCATCCAATCATGGTACTTCTTCTATAGTTGAGGAAGACAATAAGGCATTTAGTTTCTTTTTCATAGATTTCCATATAAGGTAAGAACTGAATTGCGTTTGCAGGTTGTCCAAGAGAGGGATGCCAAATTCCTTTATATATGATGTTCAGAGCCTCTTTGGAAGGATGACATTTGAGCAAAGATCTGAGAAAGATAAGCGAATGTAACGCATATGTCTAGAATGCTCTTAACTGAGAAACACAAAGGTAAGACTTTTAAGTCTATTCTTTTATATCCTGTTGATTCTTCCTGCATACAGGAAAAATTTATACAGAGAAATGATCCCTTACTTATTCATCCCAGTGGCAGCCCATATGGCATATCTTCTATTGCGGGGAACTACCTTCCAGAAGAATGACAACTGAGCCAGGAGCCAGGAAACCCAGGCTGGGATTGACAATGTGGTTAGAAGACAGCCTGCCTTCCTACTACTCTCTGAGTACATGAAAGCTTGGCAATCCACCTTTTCTGGCTTCAGAGGCAGATATCAAAGTTTGAGAATCATTAGTTGCTTGTCACCTGAGAATGCTAGCAGATGGCAGAGTTGAGCTGGGGAGGATGGGCTTCCTTCTCCTTTGGGGCATGCTGTACTGTCTTGCCAAGGGTCCCCAGTCCTATTGTTCCTTCTGCTCTAGTTCCAGGAGGAGATTCCAGGGACTTGCTTCTGAGTTTGCTCTTTGGGCCAGCCTTAATTCAGACATCAGCTCTGCTACTCCTTGCTCCAGAGTTCACTGTAATGAATGCGTTCTGGATAACGCAAAGACCCCAGGGCCAGTCAGCCAAGAGTATTCCTAAGAGGTCTTCCTTTCAAAACACTGCACTGTGTTAATCTCATGAGTTCCATCATTACCCAGGCTTGACACTGAGTCTGCTTTTGTGCCCATGGAGAATTGTTTGAGGCAATTATGTCCTCTTTTTAGTTTACCTATCTTGCTGGAGTTCATTCCAGCCTTCATGAGAACATTGTGTGACTTCTTCCAAGATTATTTGCCATCCCACTCTCTAATATCCCATCAGCAATACTGGAGATCAAGAGGAGTCAGCTTGTCCCAAGGTCTTTGACACAGCCTAATTGCTCTTTTCATTTATATTTCCTAATTTCTTGAGCTTGTGTTTTTCAGATGTGGTTCTGCTGTGAGATTTGAGGTCCATTTATTCTCTTAGTCTTTATTCTTGTTCCATGTTTAAATCTGCAATGATGATGGACTCAGAAGCACCTATTTAGTCTATAATTATTATTCTCAGAGTACTGAGAATGGTAACTGAGTCATTCTTTGTGTTAATCCACCTGACACCTCATTATGTATTTCCAGAACATATTAAGTCACTTTGTTCCCCTTTCAGTTTTCTTCATCACCCAGACCTAGATTCATGTGGCAACTCTGTACCCACACAAGGAGTCCATTGTTGGGGCTACAGACCTTCAGACCCTTGACTTTTTGTGAACCTTTGCCTGCCAGAGTGAACAGAGTAAACAACTTGCTTACCTGTACCTGCAGATGCTCTGAGCATGAGATCCCCATGAGTTCCTGATGGCAGAAGAGTGGTTTCTGGTGGGTTTGCAGCTGAAAATCCCAAGATCTAGGGCATGGCTATTAGTTAAGGATCCCTATATAAGCTTCCCTGGAGCACAATAAAGTCGGCATTCTTGTTTCAAGGATAATCCATGTCTCTGTCTGTGTGTGTATGTGTTTCAATCTCCAGCCCCTTGCCTGGATTGCAAACCATCCCATAGTGCAGGCACCATAGGTGGAGGCCTCAGCGAGATTACCCTTGGAAGGCTGGCCAGCAAGTAAGAGATTGATAGTGAGGGTGGATTGAAGGTGGGTGCCAGTAATTCTGTTCAAGTATTGACTGTTCAATTGATAGTTCTTTTAGAGAAGCAGGGCACCACTATTAAAACTGATACAGCACAAGAGTTTATCAAGACAGTTTTAGAATTTAGTTCCTGGTTTTTACAGGCAGGGAGTTTTAATATTCCTGATTGGGAGCAGGTAAAAGATGACCTTCAAAAAGCTTTAAAAGAGTGAGGGCCAGAATTTCCCATGGCAATATTTTCACTATGAAGTTCAGTCAACAATACAAAAGTGAAGGAACAATTAGACAGTTTAGCCACAACCTTTGAGGAAATTCAGGATGAAGGATCTGTGAGGTCTATTACTTTGAGGACGGGGAAGTTAAAAATACTAAAAGGGATATGGAGGAGGAAGAAGAAGAAAGGAGGCAAGTGACCAGAGATGTCTCTTATAAGACCTCCATGGCAGAATCCATTCCTTGCTGCTTCAAATCCTTTTTGATGCTACCTCCACCCCCATTGACTTAGAGGCAGAAATCCAAGATAGACTAAATAATGTATGTGGAGAGAGGCAATTTTATCCTGTTGTGGAGGTTTTTGATCCACATGAACAGTGGATCAGGCAGCATAATCCTTTGGCTTTTAGAGACATTAAACAACTAAAGGAAGCAGTCATGGCCTATGGGACCCATGCACTTTTCACTGTGGCTTTAATGGAATCTTTCATGGAACTCAACTTTATGCCCAGTGATTAGATGCAGCTTTGCAGGGCCTGTCTTTCAGGAGAAGATTATTTGTTATGGAGATGTGAAATGCAGGAAAATTGCAGAAGTACCACATGGTGTAACACTGTTATGGGTTTCCCTGAATGTAACCTTGACATGTTAACTGATACAGGACAATATGCAGGTTTAGCAGCACAGATTACTTATGATCCTGCTGTTTATGATCAGATATCTGCCACAGCTGTTAAGGCGTGGAAAGCTCTGCCTAATAAAGGAGCAGGGGAACAGCTGTCTAAGGTCCTTCAAGGACCTTCAAAACCTTATCCTGAGTTTTTTTAACTGCCTGTTACAACTGGGGGGGATCATATTTTGGGGGTTGTAGACATAGCTATGCTTGTTATAAAGCAATTGCCTTATGAAATGCTAATAGATACTGTCAGGAGGCTATACGTACCCATAGAATAGAAGTTTACGTGATTAGATTTGGTTATGCAAGAACGTTGATAGCACTCATGTTATGGGACAAGTAATTGCTTCTGCTCTTAGGGGGAGTTGAGGTGGAGTTAGACCAAAGACTTGTTTTCAATGCAGGCAACCGGGACATTTCAAAAGAAATTGCCCTGCAGGTAAAGGGGTAGGTAGTCAGCCCAGGGGAAATTCAGGTATTTGTCCAAAATGTCAAAAGGGGGCCCATTGGGCTAATGAGTGCCACTCTAGAACTGACATTCAAGGAAATCCCCTTCCTATGTCAGAAAACAAGAGTAGAAGCCTGAGGACTGAAAAATAAGACAGGACAGGGTTAGCAAATTTATTCTGAGGGCCACTGTTGAGCCACGAGTTGCAATTCCCATCAAATGGAGAGAAACTAGGCCAGTAAGGGTGGAACAGTGGTGCCTATCAGAAGAAAGGTTACTGGCTGCTCAGCAGCTTGTGCAAGAACAGTTAGCTGCTGGGCATTTAGTCCTATCCACTTCCCCTTGGAATATCCCCATATTTGTTATCAAAAAGAAATCTGGCAGTTGGCGACTATTGCAGGACCTTAGGCAGGTTAGCAAATGTCTGGAAATTATGGGATCATTACAGCCAGGACTGCCAAGAGCTGTGGCTATTCCCAAGGATTATCACATGGTGGTGACTGACCTCAAGGACTGCTTTTTTACTATCCCTTTGCATCCTGAGGACTCACCCAAATTTGTTTTTAGTGTTCCCTCTATTAATTTCAGAAAGCCACACCAAAGGTATCAATGGGTTATGCTGTCCCAGAGCATGGTCAATAGTCCAACTTTGTGTCATTTGTATGTTTCCAGAGCCTTGTGGCCCCTAAGGGAGCAACATCCCAAACTATATGTCATTGATTATATGGTTGATATTCTTATTGCAGCCTCAAGGGAATGTGAGTTGCACACAGGATTGCAGACACTTTATGAGGGACTGCAATGGTCTGGTTTAGTTGTTGCCCCCAAGAAAATGCAAACTATGTTTCCTTTTCAGTATTTAGGCCATCAGCTCCTACAGACTGGAGTTCAACCACAAAAATCACTCTTAGAATAGATCAGCTCCACATTTTTAATGACTTTTAACAGTTTTTGGGAGATTAATTGAGTTAGACCATCAATGGGATTAACAACAGGAAAATTAAAACCCTTATTTGAAATCTTAAGAGGTGACTCAAATCCCACGTCACCCAGGCTACTGACACCTGAGGGCCATGAATGTCTTAGATTAGTCAAACAGCAGTTAGCAGAAGCCGATCTGAATTATACTGATTATCACCAGCCTTTGCTTCTACTGGTCTTTTGCACAGCCTTGCAGCCCACTGCAGTCTTTTGGCAAGAGGGACCTATTCTCTGGGTGCACGGATGAGCCTCTCCTGAAAAGGTTGTGCAGCCCTATCATTTGGCTGTGCTGGAGGTGTTGCACACTGCCTACCTGGAAAGCCTCAGGTCATTTGGCAGAATCCCTAATAAAGTGATTGTTCTGTACAATAAGGAGCAGATTAACTGGCTCCAGTTATTTAGCTCAGAATGAACCATCTTTTTAACCACTCAGTCTGCTGAATTTGACAACCATTACCCCCTAATAAATTAGTAAAATTGTTGAGGAACATCTGGTTTTCATTTCTAAAATTATTTCACTTGCTCCCCTAGATTACACCCTTAATGTATTTACAGATTCTCCAATGGCACAGCTGCTGTAGTCACAGCCCAGAAGACTGTTGGAATGAAAGTACCCTACAAGTCTGCACAAATAGTAGAATTGGCTGCCATTCATTTAGTTTAGTTACTTTTCCAGCTGAATCTAAAATAAAATTTTTTTAGATTTTTTTTATTTTTTATTTTTATTTTTATTGATAGTATATATGTTGCTAAGGTTCTTCCCCCCCCCTTGGAAATGGCAGGAAATATAGCCACTACCTCTGCAGTTCATGAATTGCTGACTAACATTCAATTACTTTTATGGAAAAGGTCTCATAAGGTTTATATTGGCCACCTCCAGGCACATTCTGGCTTACCTGGCCCTCTTAGTGAAGGCAATGCCCAGGTTGATCAAGTGACCTGTGCTCTCTTAATCTCTCTGTCCCAGGATTCCTTGTCCTCTGCCCAGAAGGCTCATGATAAATTCCATCTTAATGTCACTTCTTTGAGGCTCACATATAAAATTTCTAAGGAACAAGCTCTAAAGATTGTCAAAGCATGTCCTTTGTGTGCAGAACTTGCTCCTGTTCCTCATCTAGGAGTCAATCCTCGGGGTCTTTTACCCAGTCATATCTGGAAGATGACGTTACTCATGCGGCATTTTTTGGCAAATTGGTATTTGTACATGTTTCTCTGGAAACTTATTCAGGCATGCTCTTTGGCTCCTCCCACTCAGGGGAAAAGAAGAAGGATGTAAAAAGCCATTGCCTCCAAGCTTTTGCCTACATGGGGCTCCAAAATTGATTAAAACAGACAATAGACCAGCTTATACCAGTAAAGGCTTTTAATTGTTTCTGTGACAGTTATGACATCCTTCATAAGACAGGAATTCCCAAGGACAGGCCATAGTGGAATGGGCTCACTGAACTCTCAAAGACTATATTCACAAAACAAAAAGGGGGGCGTATAGTACTCCCTGGAGTATCCTTTCTAATCACTATATATTAAATTTTCTAACAATTAGATCACATACTCAAACATTGGTTGCTCAGAGGCACTGGCAGCCCCGTGGCTCTACTCATCCAATGGTACAGTGGAAGGATGTGTTGACTGGAGCATGGAAGGGGCCTGATTCAGTCCTCATTTGGGGGCATGGAAGTGTATGTGTGTTTCTGCAGGATACTGAAAGCCCCATTTGGATTCTCAAATGGCTCGTGCATCCTATGGATGGTTCTCCTGACCATCAGCCTGAGCCAACAGGTATGATTCCAGTCAGGAATCTGCCGGTGGACCTGGATAGTCCCATGTGGCCACATTTCCTTTCCACTGATTGGGCTACAGAATAGCCAGCCACTTCCATTGATTGGAGACATTACAATGTTACTGATATGTGGAAACTATCTAGCAGTTTGTGTTTTATTTCTGCTGATTTTTCCTTCTCCTTGTGTAAAATTTTGGCCTGGTACTATGGTTTATGGCCAAAGTACATTATTCATTGTGGTGATGGGGACCGTGATCACTTTATAAGAATGTTAGCAGGGATTCTCAGGAGTTTCATTTCTGGAATCCAGCCTAATATGGTATAGTGTCTACCTTCACAGGATGGTACCTCTGTGGACTTTGTGCCTGTTCAAGTTTTGGACTCTTGACGGTGCAGGATTCTACTTTGTTTAATAGCACAACAAGATGGAAAACCAGAGCCAAAATAGGGCTTCTCTTGTGGCTGTCTCTGGCTAATTATACCTTGAATTATTCTGCCCTGAACTGTTCTCAAGTTTTGTGTTGTTCAAACAGCTGTTGGGCTAACAAGTTGACTGCATCTGTGTCCCAGGTTCCAGGCTTGGTGCCTGTTCCAGTGAGTCAGCTGGTGCTGAGCCATCCCCCCTGAGACTTGGCTGTGGTGGCTGCTATTGTCACCGCTGTGGCCTCTGAGACAGCTAGAATTGCCACAAGTCATATGACTGCTGTATCTAGCACTGTTGCTCCCCAAACCAGACAGGTTGCCACTGCCTTAGAGATCCAGAATTCCCTTAATGCACATTTTTGCCAGGGTATTTTCTGGTTTAACCTATAGACTTCCTTTTATAAGAACAGTTGGAGCATATGGTTGGCTGCTCCTTTTCCTTTCATTATATTTGTGCCACACCCATGCCAGTCCAACCACTCCCATATGGCCTATGCTTGCTGAATAGCTGGTCTGAGGCTGTTGCCCTAGGAACTCTTGTAGCTGGAGGGTTTCTGTTCTGCCTCTACAACAGGCACCAGCAGCAGCAGCGACGATGTAATATTGCTATCTGCCCAAGTGAGTAGGCTTTCTCTGAGCACAGTATGGGTCTAGGTTCTCTGGGATTGTGAATTGTAGGCTGGTTTTTCTTTGCTTTATGTCTAAAAGTCACTTATGAGGGAGTATAATATGATATTTGTACTTCTGGGCCTGGGTTACCTCACTCAACATGATGTTTTCTAGATCCATGCATTTACCCACAAATTTCAAGACGTCATTTTTTTCTGCTGTATAGTACACGTTATTGTATAAATGTAACACATTTTCTTTATCCATTCTTTAGTAGAGGGGCATTTAAGTTGTTTCTGGCTATGACAAGTAATGCCTCTATGGACATAGTTGAGCACATGTCCTTGTGGTATGATTGAGCATCCTCTGGGTATATACACAATAGTAGTATTGCTGAGTCTTGAGATAGACTGTTTCCTAATTTCTGAGAAATCGCCTTACTGATATCCAAAGTGGCTGTACCAGTTTGCACTCCCACCAACAATAAAGGAGTGTTCCCTTTACCCCCACATCCTCTCTGGTATAAGCTGTCATCAGTGTTTTTGATCTTAGCCATTCTTACAGTTTTAAGATGGAATCTCAGAGTTGTTTTGATTCACATTTCTCTGGTGGCTAGTTATCCCCAATTCTAAGTTCCAATATGGTAATAGCTTGAGGAAAGTCATAGAGCAAGACCCTTTTCATACACATTGCTGGAGACATTCACAGTAGGAAAGTCATAGAGCAAGACCCTTTTCATACACATTGCTGGAAACATTCACAGTAGGCAACTGAAGCAAAGCAGGAAGATCTTAGCTATAAGGCCTCAGAGATAGCTGAAGACACTTTTTAAAAATTTTTATTCATTTTACATACCAGCCACAATTCCCTATCCCTCCTCTCCTCTTCCCCCACTGCCTCTCCGCACTCCAGCCCCTATCCACTCCTCAGAAAGCATAAGGTCTTCCATGGAGTGTCAACAAAGCCTGGCACATCAGGTTGAGGCAGAACCAGGCTCCTCTCCACTGCATCAAGGCTGAGCAAGGCATCCCACCATAAGGAATGGGCTCCAAAAGGCCAGCTCATGCACCAAGCATAGATCGTGTTCCTCCTGCCAAACCAAGCCACACACGTATTACCCACATTCAGAGGTCCTAGTTCAGTCCCATGCAGGCTCCTCTGATGTTGGTCCAGAGTCCATGAGTTCCCACTAGCTTGGCTTTGTGGGCTTAACCATCACAATCTTGACCCCTCCCATTTTATAATCTCTTCTCCCTCTCCTCATCTGGAGCCCCAGTGCTTGGTCTTGGATCTCTGCATCTGTTTCCATCAGATACTGGATGAAGGTTTTATTATGACAATTAGGTTAGTCATCAATCTGATTACAGGAGGCCAGTTCAGGCACTCTCTCCTCTATTGCTAGGAGAATTAGCTGGAGTCATCTTTGTGGATTCCTGGGAATTTATCTACCACCAGGTGTTTCAGTACAAAAGAGTTCCACACTAGCCCAGAATGGAGTATAACAAAGGTTTATTTATTAGGGAGTAGACTCACAGAAAGAATAGTGACCTGTAGTCCTCTGTGTGCGCAGGGAATTAGAACTGAATCCAGCAGCCAAGGGGGCCCACACATGCTTTTATGCCTGCATTTAAAGTACATAAGACCTCATCCAAAGTGGGCCAGTGTCTTAAATATTATTGGCTGAAGGAGTTCCCACAGCATCTTTACCTTTTGTCTAAATAAGATTTCTAAGCATAATACAATAAGAACAAATATCAAGTATAAAATTTAGAGTTACAACCAGCATGAACAACATCAAGCAAGGAATATATGCTAAATGTTTCAATGGTTATCCTATCCTAAGGAGTCTAAGTCTTATATTAGAAATGGCTTGGCTAAGTCATGAGAGGAAAGTAGCTACTTCTATCTAGTCTTTAACCCCATCAAAACCCTAAGAAAGGAAATAATATTAAGCAACTTCCAAAAGGTTCAAGAAATGACAGAGACAGCCAGCTACCTGGGCAATCACCCAAAGTCTCATTTGAGATGTTGGGGCATCCAACTTTGGCTAAGGCCTAGAGTAACTGACAGACCATTTTCAGAGGCAGGACAATTTTAAAAGCTGTCTTATCATGTTTTGGCAAGGTTTGGTGATCTTTTTGCACAGTTTGGACACCATACCTTTTGTCAGTGAGCAAGACAGAGACAGTTCTTTGCCAAGAAGAAAATAAGCTCCAAACAGAGTGTCTTTGGTGCCCAACATTCTCTTGGGAGTAGATTGGTACTTCTAGGAACCACTCTGTCTCACGTCAACAGAATCCTAAGTTATTTAAATGTCATGTTCTACAGTTCTTTGAAGTAGTTAAAGATTACCTATCTATGCAGAATATAATCTCATCTAAAGAACTTGATTAGTCTAACTATAAGTATGACAAACATGGATGACTATTGACCTATAATTTTTAACACCTATATAGATTAAAGACTAAGACTTTTTATTAAAATATTAAACAATCTTTAAACAAATGTGCAGCAAATGAGGACAATGACCTCAAAATGTAAACAATGTATAAGTATCTTGATCAGAGGTAAAGATGTATAATGCCATATGATACATATATCCTAAAGTTGCATCAGTATACAAAATAACTTAAGTAGAGGTAGAAACATGCATAGATATAATATGACTAAATAACTTTGCATAGGTGTACAAATATTATGCACATAAATAGGAGCATATTCAATATAACAGATATAATTTGAATTTGTTAACAATATATAAGAATATATACCAAAATAATTTATCTATAAATAATAACTCATAAGTATTCTATTACTCACTATTAGTAGCAGTATGGTTAAGCTCACACAAATCTATTATCTCATCCAATCCTTTTTTTTCTATAAAGAGATCTATGAGTCTACTTAATTTCCACCCCAACCATATAACACTTATAATCAATCCCTAATAGGTGTCCCTAACCCTCAGGACAAACTTTGTTGGGAGAGGGGACATCATATTCTAGAATTACTTCTAGCTGTCAAGGGTGTGAAGTTATTTCTATGGGATCTTGTAAAAAGCTAAAATGATGGTTAAGTTTCAAGATTACTGTCAGGTACAATTGCAGATAGCCTGAGTAATTGGTTGGGCTTTTCTGAAGTTCTTATTCAAAGATCTGGCTAGAACATTGTAAGAAGATGCACCATCTCAGCTAGCCAAGTTGGAATCATCTTGAGCAGTTTTTAACCCAAAAGTGATCTTAAAGTGATTTTATCAGCATATCATATCAACCATGGGGAATCATTGTTGTGGAGCCCCACCTTCTTCCTAGATACTTCAGATTTATTGTAGATAACTTAAATATTATTCATATAAACATATATTCAATGAAAGGGATTATAGAGATAAAAATAGGTATCAGGGGGAGGAAAATATTCTTTCCTTCTGTCCCATACCAGATGGCTCCTGATATGAGACAGAAACTCTTAATATTTCTCTTAATAACATACTTGGATTTAGAGAAAAATAGCCAGTGTCTAACTCCAAAGCCAGTTTTGATTTTTAAGTGAGCTGTGACTAATATATTATACTGAGAAGTAAGGACATTTGTATTTGTTTAATTAGTAAAATTTTATCCTGCAGAGGATATGGGTAGCATAAGGTTTCTTCTTCTTCTTCTTCTTCTTCTTCTTCTTCTTCTTCTTCTTCTTCTGTTTGTTTTTTGAGATAGGGTTTCTCTGTAACTTTGGAGCCTGTTCTGGAACTAGCTCTTGTGGACCAGACTGGCCTCTGCCTCCTGAGTGCAGGATCAAAGTCATGTGCCACCACTTCCCGGCAATATCTTTTCTTCTTTTGGCATCTAGATGTCCAAGGTCTTTTGACTTCTTGAAGATCGATATTTTTCTGCAAAGACAAGAACAGACCCCCGTTCCAACCCTTATGAGGTTTCCTTACCATTTGTAGGATTGTCACCTCTGTGAATGAGCTGTCATTTCTCTTTCTCAAGAGGTTTCTCTTTTTTAGACAGAATATTTATTTTTAGTGGTATCCATAGCTTTTCTTCTCCTGTGGAAACAAGAGCAAAATCCCTTCCCCAATGTAGCAAATCTCCTGGCTTTCATTCTGAGGTCAACACGTCCTTAATTTATACCTTTTGATTTAATTCAGAAGTTTTTTCTATTACCCAATGTCTCTCTGCTGCCATTGTTCCTTTTTCATTATCATTAAGAAAACTCAAACTTAATAAAGCACAATCTATTTCTGGGGGTATTTTTCATCCCTTTCTGTTTAACATATGCTTTATACTTTAGTTTGATCTTTCTATAACTGCCTGACCTGTAGGATTGTTTGGTATACCTATAATGTACGTTATATTATAATAAAAAATTGTTTCATTTTCTAAGAGACATATGCTGGGCCATTGTCTTTATTTGTGCAGGTACCTGTGATGATTATAACTCCTAGTAAATGCATTCCAAATCAGCCTTTTTCAAACTCAAAGCAGTTGCCCATTGAACACCTGAAGTGTCAATGATGTGGTGTTTATATTTCAATTTTCCAAATTCGAGATACTGGAACACATCCAACTACCAGATTTCATTCTTTTCAGTACCCTTTGAACTACTTCCTGCAATAGTGGTGTTTGGTTATATAAAGAACAAGTAGGACATGTCCTTGTAAACTCCTTAGCTTGTTGTCATGTAATAGAAAATTCTGTTTTTAAACCTTTGCTATTGACCTAGGACAGAGAAGGCCTGAGGAAACAAGCTCCACTGGGAGCAGAAGCCAGGAGCAAATCCAGTCCAGGGAGCCAACCCAGACCTGGGACACTGGCAGACCAGGATTGAGTCAACGACCTGACTCAGAATCTGTGATCTCCACCAGAAGAGGAATGGGACTAAACCAGCTACCTAGGACAGAGAGAGAACAAGCTCTACCAGGAGCAGAAGCCAAAAGCAAAGCCAGTCCTGAGACATGGGGTGAATCAGGCTTGAACCAGTGACCAGATCCAGAGTCAACGATCTCCACCAGAACAGGTACAGGGGAGTGTAACACAAGGGCTGGCTTGTTGGGGTTACTGTCCCGCCCAGTATCCCACACTGGGCAAGCCCCAAAGAAAATCACACAGAGAGTCTACATTAGGTTATACACTGATTGTCCCATTAGCTCAGTCTTCCTACCAGCTCCCATAACTTATATTAACCCATTGTCAGCTACATGGCCAGTACTTTGTCTCAGCTGGGCTGCTACATGTTGCCTCCTTGGAGATTTGCGCAAGAATGCCAGGTAAGCTTCGTGCTTCCCAAATCTCCTGTTCTCACCTCTACTTCCTGCCTGGTTTTCCCGCCTATACTTCCTGCCTGGCCAATCAGCATTTATTTAAAACATGATTGACAGGATACAAAATTATCCTGCACCAGGGGAGTAACCACTGAGTGAATGAGCCAGAGACTGCTGAGGGTCCGGAAGTGAATCTGGGGCCTTCAAGGGAGTAGATGTATGCCAACACTCTGATGGGTCTGAGCATGAGTCTAGGACCTCCCAGGAACTAGGCCTGAGCCAGGACCTCAGTCAGTCTGGACATGAGTGAACCTGGGTCCTCTGAGGAAATAGGCAGGAGCCAGAGATCTTGGTGGAGCCAGGCATGAGTCTGGGACTTCAGAGAGAGTAGGCCTTAGCCAGGACCTCTGTGGGCTTGAGCATTGGTCTAGGACATCAAAGGGAATAGGCAGGAACCTGGAACCTCTGCAGGTCCAAGTGTGAGTCTGGGACCTCTGAGGAAGTAAGCAGGTCCTCTGCAGGTTTGGGTACACCTGAGCCTGGGACCTCTGAGGCAGTAGACTGGAACCAGTCATCTTTCCGGGTTCAATTCCAACCCAGGGACTTCTGCAGGAGGGAATCCAGACCAGGATTTTCAGATACAGGTCCAAGTTGCCCTGAGGAAAGGAACTCTTCCTTGGGCAACAAATTCCACAGGAGTGGGACTGAACTAGACACCTAGGACAAAGAGGGCCTGAGGAAACAAGCTCCACTGGGAGCAGAAGCCAGGAGCAAATCCAGTCCTGGGAGCCAACCCAGGCCCAGAACACTGGCGGATATGGATTGAGCCAGCGGTCAGATCCAGACTCAGTGATCTCCACCAGAACAGGTCCAACTCCAAGCCAGGGACTTCTGCAGGAGGGGATTCTGACCAAGATTTACAGAAACTGATCAAAGCCAGCAATCTAGGTCAAAATAGGCCTGACACAGCACACTCCAAGGGAGCAGAGCAAAGCATAGGAACACTGAGCTATCTCCAGGAACAGGAGAAACTAATGGGGTAACTAGAACTGTGACACTGACTGAACTATGAGGAACAACCATCTGAGCTTTGGTTCACTGGCACCTAGAAGATTATTCAAAAGAATCTCAGACAGCCCCAACCACACATGTTAGAGGAAAAGATGAGTAGAAAAGGTAAGATAATATGCTACACCACAAAGAGCAGCACAATACCAGTAAAACCTAAAGACCCTACAAAAGCAAGACCTGAACAACCAAATATGGATGAACCAGAAGAAAATAACCTATAACTTCAAGAGAATGTTTGAAATTTTTAAATATGAAATGAGAAATTCCCTTAAAGAAATGGAGGAAATGACAAACAAAAAATTGGAAGATATCAGCAAGTCATTTAAAGTAAACCAAGAAAAAGAAATCAAACATATAAACTATCCAGGACTTGAAAACTGAAATAGAAACAATAAAGAAAACACAAGTTGAAGGAATTATAGAAACAGAAATCATGAGAAAAAGATCAGGAACCACACATGCAAGCATGAACAGCAGAATACAAGAAATGAAACAGAGAATCTCAAGTGCTGAAGATACAATAGAAGAAATAGACTCATCAGTTAAAGAAAACATTAAATCTAACAAAGACTTAGCCCAAAATATCCATGAAATATGGGACACCATGAAAAGGCCAAATCTTAGAACAATAGGTATAGAAGAAGGAGAAGTTCAGCTCAAAGGCACAGGAAATTTATTTAACAAAATCATAGAAGAAAACTTTCCCTACCTAAAGAAAGATATGCCTATGAAGATACAAGAAGCTTACAGAACACAAAATAGACTGGATCCGAAAATAAGTCCTCTCACCACACAATAATCAAAACAGTAAACATACAGGGTAAAGAAAGAATATTAAGAGCTGCAAAGGAAAAAGGCCAAGTAACATGAAAGTAGACCTATCAGAATTACACCTGAATTCTCAGTGGAGACAATGAAAGCCAGAAGGTCATGGTCAAGCATTATGCAGACATTAAGGGACCAAAGATGCCAGCCCAGACTAATATACCCAGCAAAACTGTCAATCACCATAGAAGAACAAAATACAATATTCCATGAAAAATCTAGATTTCACCAATACTTAGCCACAAACCCAGCTCTAAACAAAAATACTAGAAAGAAAACTCCAACTTAAGGAAGATGGCTATACCAACAAAAACACAGATAATTGATAATCTTATAACAGCAAATCTCAAAGAAGAAAAAAATGCACAAATTACCATCACCAATAATGAAAACTAAATTAACAGGAGATAGCAACCAGTGATCATTAATATCCCTTAATGTAAATGAACTCAACTCACCTATAAAAAGGCACATGCTAAAAGATTGGATACAAAAACAGAATCCATCCTTCTTATGCATATAAGAAATGCATCTCAATCTCAGAGACAGACATTGTTTCAGAGTAAAGGGTTGGAAATAAATATAACAATCAAATGGACCTAAGAAACAAGAAGGTGTAGCTATCCTAATGTCTAACAAAATAGACTTCAAGCTAAAATCAGTCAAAAGAGACAAAGAAGGTCATTTCATATTAATCATAGGAAAAATCCATCAAGAGGAAATTTCAATACTGAACATCTATGCCCCAAACACAAGGGCAACCTCATATGTCAAAGAAACATTTCTAAAGCTTAAATCATACATTAAACCCCACATACTAATGGTGGGAGACTTCAACACTCTCCTCTCACCACTGGACAGGTAAATCAGACAAAAAATGAACAGAGAAATAAGAGAACTAACAGATGTTATGACTTAAATGGGATTAACAGACATCTATAGAATATCCCATCCAAACAGAAAAGAATATACCTTCTTCTCAGCACCTCATGGAACCTTCTCAAAAATTGACCACATACTCAGTAACAAAACAAACCTCAACAAATACAAAAAAATTGGAATAACCCAATGTACTTTATCAGATCACCATGGTGTAAAACTATAAGTCGACTGCAATACCAATTCCAGAAAACACACAAACACATGGAAATTAAACAATGCTCAAACCTTATACAGCACCTGCTGATCTATCCGGACTGGGAAGTCGGTTCCAGCCCAGCCACCCAGGTGCCTACAAAGGGCATTAGAGACACCCTCTAATCCCTGAAACTTTCTGTGCATGCAGAAGGCCCTCCACCCCTACTGGCCCTTTTCCTTATTCAACTTAGCTTCCCTCCAAGCACCCCCTTCCTTCAGCAGGCTGGATTCAGGGTGGGGAGAAACTGGTGGTGAGTCCTAGGCTGCAGGAGTTTCTTTGTGCGGAGCTGGCTTCCTCTTCCAAGCCTGCCATTTGACTTGACCTGCAAGCAGTCCTCATCTAGTGCCTGCTGATCCATCTGGATTGCAAGCGGCCCTGAGCCAGTGCCTGCAGAGCCATCCAGTCTGCAAGTACAAGTTGATCCATCTGGAGGGGAAAGAGATGGGCAGGCGCCAATCCAAGTATTCTTCCAATAACCTAAAAAGCAACATGATAACAGTAGAGTCCAGAGATTATGCAACAGGAGGACCTGACCAACCTAATCCAGAAGAAGTAGAAGAAATTGACCTTAAACATTATATTATGAAAGCAATAGAGACCATTAAAGAGAAGGTAAAAAACTTCTTTAAAGAAAGAGATGAGACTAACAAAGAGTTAGAAGAAATGAATAAATATCTCAAAGATACCCTAAAACAACAAGGAAAAGCAATCAAACAGGAAAGGAAACAGTCCAAGACTTGAAAACTGAAATGGAGGCAATGAAGAAAACACAAACCGAGAGATGGCTGGATATGGAAAAGCTGGATAAATGAATGGGAACTACAGAGACAAGTTTAACCAACAAAATACAAGAGATGGAAGAAAGAATCTCAGACACTGAAGATACGATAGAGAAAATAAACTCATTGATC
>JAQHUG010000336.1:170669-186041 GCA_028555095.1 Dicrostonyx torquatus | reverse complement strand
AAAAAATGACTCCTAGAAATGGTCCTGTAAGAATGGCATCATACGTGTCTTGGAAGACCTTAGATATGTTACCAACAAGCAAGCTCTCCAAGCAACAGAGGCTGATATTGTCAAACATATTTTATCCTCAGAACTCACCAGTGGTTGCAGGAGCAGTTGTAGTAACCATTGTTCATTAGTAGTTGTGGTAGTTACAGTAGATGAGTGGTGTGTACAAACGCAGCACGCCTTTAATCCCTGTGGCCTAGAATGCAGGTCCTAATACTTGTTAAGAAACTGTGGGGAAAGTTAATCTCAAAAGGTTAGCAGAGTAAGAAATCTAAGGTCCAGGTACAAAAAACAGAAATCCAGAAGCTTTCAGTGGCTGACCAACAGCGCGTCTAGCTTCTGGCACTCGCCTGCAGTTTACAAAAGCCAAAAGCTGGTGCTGGAATGTCTCAGGGAGTTATTGCCCCAGGGAAATATTTTTAGCTGTCCACACCCAGCCTTTGCCTAAGCCCAAGTCTGAATGTGTGATTTAAAAAACCGCTTTGCAAATCAGGTGGGTAGCAGCATGAATCCTGAGAGGCACGTAGCTTTAACCAAGCAACCGCTGCTGCTGAGTCTACTGTTAGCCTTTGCTTCCTTCAGCAAATCCTACCAGCGTGGGCCACCACAACCGGCTGGGTTGGTGGAGAGGGTGGTTCCCTCCTTTTTTAGCCCTCTCCGGTTTTTAAGTGGATTTAGTCAGCCACGTTGGACGCCAAAATATTGTTGCAGGACAATCTTATACCAATTTGATTTTTAAAGGGGGTATTTTATTGGAGGGGATAAAACTTACAGATCAACGTCCCAAACCACATTCCTCTGGTCGCAAACAGGAAACTAAGTCTAGCAGTCAGCACAGAAGCAGGAAGCAAGTGAAACCCGGAGAGCTGCTGCGGCTTTTTTTAAACTGAAAACCACGCCCCAGTGGGCTGGTATCTTAGAAGCCATTGGCTGAAAGCAAGAGTTCTTAATCTTCCACAGCACTACCCCTCCTCCCTTGGTTCAACTTGAGGACAGTTTCCGGCCAGACATTGTTGCATTTTCCAGCTAAACATTCTGTTCCTGTGTTCCCTCTGCCCCTTGGTGGTTAGCTACAGGGCCATTGTTTGGTCCGTTTTGGGCATGGTAATTTACCACCTGCCTTGGGGAATTCCACTGTGCAGCAGCTAGGTGTATAAGGTTTTCTCTAAGCTTGAAGAAACTGCATTTGGCTCTATCTCCTCACTAATGACCCAGGTCTCTTGTGTGTTCATTCAATCTCCAGGCCCTTGGCCTGTTTGCGAATGGTACCGTAGGGTGAACTCAACAATGAGAGTAACATAGGCATTACAACCAACCATCCAGCAACTAGCAATAGAGCACCTACTGAGGGAGGCCTTGGCTTTTCTGCTCTGAAGGACCTGCACCAGGATGCTACTCCCTGCCAGTGTTTGAGGTGGCCTTCCTGAACAGACATGCACATGTCCTGAGGGCCATGGTGCCTGCCTGGCCCCTACCATGTCTTCATGTGGGATCACTGATAAAGACCCATACACACACACCTGGAGCCCTTGAAGGTTGTGCTTAATGAAGAAGATGTGCTTATTACACATAAGACTTGTCCCAGGATAGGGAATATCAGAAAGCTGGGGTTCAGACCCTTTCCATCATGTACTGCCCCTCCCACAAACTTGATTGCCTGCCCCAGTCCCTGAACCCTTCTGAGCTCAAACATCTCTACCTGCCTTCCTCACTTTTAGGTTAGTGGCTTAAACCACTTGGAATTTTATCTGAGAGAATCCAAGACACATTTGACAAATGTGGACCCTGACTTCTGGAGCATGTGGGCTGGATATTATGAATGTGACTGCCCTCATCAGGTCAACAGACATGTCCTGACTCTTGGGAGAAGTATGTGAAAATACTAAATGGTTCAAATTTGTGTGGGGCAATCTTGATGCATGTGCTGTGTACTTGCTGCACTGGGTCTACGATGTCTGAAACTTCAGATTTTTGAATCACCCTTCTCCACTGTCAGAGATTTTATGATGTGTAGATCCCCACTGTATATGGGAGCTGCATGCAGCTGAGGTTTTTTTGTGGATAGAAGACATAGCTACTTTTGGACTGTACCCTGGGGCCTTTTAGAAACCTTTGCACATTCATGCTGAAGGGCATCACAACTACCCTCGATATGAATGAATCTGAAGAGCTGGATGAGAAATGTGTATGTTCATTGTTCTCACAATTACAAAAATTCCATGGTCACCAGAATCTCTATGTAAATGATACCTATGTTACAGCTGGCAGCCTGGCAGAAAGGCCCAGGTACCTGAAAAAGCCCTTGGAGACTGCCCATCACTTAATGACACCTCTCAGGCTTGATTACCTGCCCAAGTCACTGAATCCTTCTGAGCTCAAACATCTGTACATGATGTTCCTCACTTTGAGGTGGGTGGCTTAAACCACTTGGAATTTCCCTTAAGAGAATCAAAGACACATGCAAACTCAAACTGGAGAAATGTCGACTGGACAATTATGAATTTAGTATTTTCATGCCTGCCCTGAGCCCAGCTCAAGGTCAATTTCTACAGTAATAAACTCTGTCTGTCCTGAAGCCATTTTCTTTACCACCTAGCCAAACTGAGCAGCTGATCCAGGAGCTATAGCCTGCCCTTCTGGAGTCCTATGACAGGGGTCTAATACTTGTAGACAGATTTGAACAACTTTGTCCTGAGCTCCTGGATATACTCAGGTCCAAAAGAAAGACCAAGACAACCACTTTTCTTACAACCTTCTGCCCTAAATCTGCCCTGGAGAGCAGATGCTCACAATATACTAGGGAAGATTGCTGCATGGTACTGAAATATGGAAGCCTAGTGTGGGGGATGGATGAAATACTCTCTGGAATTATTGAAGATTGAGACTGCCTCCACAAAGACCGCCTACTTTCTGTCCATTGCACATAATAAATGTGCTGTGTTTCTGGGTGTGTTGGAGGAGAGAAAATCAAGGCAAAGGTGTGTGCCTTCCTATCTCACAGGTCTGGACTAGAACTGGATCCACACAGTTTCCACCAAGTAGGAAATCTCAGATGTGCCCAACATTTCTTGATTGCAGTTCATTCCAGATATAGTGAAGTTGACAAGCAAGAATAGTTATCCCATCAGGGGAGTGCCAGGAACATGTGACAAAATGAAACCAAATAACTTCCTGATGGATGCTTAAAAGATGCCTGAATCACCCTCACATAGACTAGTTTAGATGAACAAACAGCAAAGGTATATCCATTGCAGAAATAACTGGGAAATGAAACTTCTCTGGATGGACCAATCTGACCCCATAGTTTCATCTACTCCAGCTTTTCTTGTTAAAATAAAAACAGCATCTCATAAATATAGCTTTGTCCAAAGCTCATAGGCCCTGAAAAAATGAGGTATTCATCCTATGGCACAAAGTTCTTAGGCTTTTCTGGCATTTTTCCAGAGGTTATGGTAGATTGTGACTGTAATTGAAAGATTCTCTTTTGCAAGACACTAACAAAACTCAGTTACTCTTGAGTAACAAAAGTGAGAAACAAACTCCAAGTTTCCATATTGTTGGATTACTTACTACAGTGTGTAGATTTAGCCAGAGCCAGAGGAACCAGCATACCATTTTATGGCGCATTGCTGCATCTCCTTTCTCTTGGACACCAGAGCCTCATACACAGTACTGAGGGAATCTAAGGACCTAGCTCTCTTTCTAGTTTCCCTATTTTCAGGGTAGGGGACAGCCTTATCTACCTCAGCAGACCCCACCACTTAACTGTGTTTTTAGGGTTATTTATCACACTCATTTTTAGCCATGCCAACCTGCCTGGTACCTCTTATGGGAAGGGATATTTAGCAAAAGTAGGAGTTTCCATTTCATTTACTACTTCCATTCACCTTACTCTACACTTACCTCCACTCCTTCTAGCTCTCAACCTCACAACCGCAATGTATCTTTTCTTCTACCAGTCTCCCAGGTGGACCCCCAAGTCTGAGACACCTAAAACCCCTCTATTGCTAAACACCATTCCCCCAATTTATCCAATTACAAGATCCTACTAAGTATATTACCAAATCTCACTACCCCTTCTCTCTCCCGAGGCTTAGGGGACTTAAGCATATTAAGAATAAAGGTATTTCACCCCACCTCTTCTGCTTTTAACACCCTTATACTTGCTGTTAAAAAAACCTAATGAAACCTATCACCTGGTTCAAGACATCCCGCTCATTAATTTCTCAGTGACCCCTCTTCTGTAGTGGCTAACCCTTTCATACTTTCCACTATTCCTCCAGGAACTTCCCACTTCTCAGTTTTAGACCTCACGAATGCTTTTAATACTTTTCCTCTCAGCACTCAATCTCAAAACAGCTTTGCCTTCACCTGGACTGATCCTGACACACCTCTCCACACAACTCACACCTGGACTGTCACTTCCCAGGGATTCCGGGATAGCCCACACCTGTCTGGTCAGGCTTCAGTTTCCGATATTCTCTGTCTCTCCCTAAGTCTAAACTCATACAGTATGTATGGATGGTATTTTACATTCCAGTCCATCATTGGAGATCAGCAAAACTGATACCTCTTTTCTTTGAAATTAGCTGTCCAAACAGGGCTATAGAATCTCACCTTCTAAGGCTCAATTGTCTACCTCTCAGGTCATTTACTTAGGATTAACTATTACCCCAACCCAAAAAGCTATTGCCCAAACAGAATCTAATGCACAGTCCCCTGTAGTTCCTTCCACAAAAAATGTTTTATTCCTAGAAATAGCTGTCTTCCTGCATTCCTGGATCCCCTCTTTTTCTCTCCTCACCTGTCCCTTGTACAAGGCAGCTCTTGGCTTTCTGAATGAGCCCCATCTCCATCCTATTACAATCCCTTTCAGAGACTCCAACAAGCCTTTATCCAGGCTCCAGCTCTTCATCTCCCAGATTTAACTCATCCTTTCTCCCTCTATGTGACAGAGAAAGAGGGATATGCCCTTGGGGTCCTAGGACATCAGCTGGGACCTACCTTTGTACCTGTAGCATACCTGTCAAAGAACTGGACCTCACCGCTCAGGGCTGGGCACCCTAGGTATGTGCTTTAGTGGCCACTGAGCTTTTTATTCATGAATCAATAAAACTAACTTTTGGGTCTCCCACCACTGTCTGTCCCATCTCTTAACTTACAAAAGCTTACAAACCTTACCTTTTTCTTGAGTATTTCCCTCCAGGTGCCACACTCACTTTCCAATCCTGCCCACCCCTTAATATCTCAAATCTCCTACCTCAACCTAACATTAATTACTCCCTATCTCATTCCTGCATAGAGACCTTAGAGGATCTGAGACATCAAGAGGCATTCTCAATGTTTCACCCAGGACATTCTCAACTGGTGGGACACTTCACCCTCTGTTCTACAAATCAGTCATTTGTGAGCGTTTTATTTAAGACACACAAGTTTAATAAGGGCCAAAATACACACAGATACCAGAAAGAGCTCCTCAGAAGAAGCAGGCAGGTCTGTGATCCACGCAGAGAGAGCGCTTTCCACGTAGGCCTATCATTTTATACCTCTTGGGACCTGGTGGTCCAGCCCCATTAATTAATTAACAACTAATTAGGGGGCGGAATAATTAGCTAATGGCGTGGTGTGGCTATAAGCCGAAATGGCCAAGACCACACCCCTTCAGTCATTAATCTTTCTGATAAAGAGATCTGAGCACCTATCATTGATCTATTCCAGCAGCCACTCTAAATTGCATGCCTCTCAGGAAACACATGAAAGGGTTTGCTGAAAGACCCCCCCCCCAGACACACACACCTCATAGACAATCTAGGAGCTACTTCATGAAGAGTATTCTGGCTCCCACATTTGCTTTGAGTCTGGGAGGCCCAACATTGCCATGTTGTGCTGAGATGAGGTTTAGAATCCATTTTGGATAAATGTGGCTGAGCATTCCATATGGGAAAGTGCTCATATCAACAATGAGCAGCAAGTCAGTAGACCACAGGCCAACGATGTTCAATTTGTAGAGAAGGCATGAAAAAAAGATGTCCTGCCTTCCAGAGCTGTGCCATGTTGAATGCACTTCTCCACCTCTGGTATTTAATGCTGTACCCACCAACGACCTCCCTGAGGCAGTACCAGATCAATGTGTCTTCATGAAGAGCTATCTCAAAAGATCATGACCCATAAACCCTCTAAAGAACAGCCTTCAATTAGAGAAATCTCTAAATAGATGGTTTCAAAAAGTGTCTGAATGGATTTAATATGCCCATCCTGCCTTTTCGATGAACCTTTGTGTTAACTAAGCAGAGAACACAATGTAGATCAGAACCCCTCCCATTGTTCTGTCTGTAGTAGCTGAGGCCATCTTGATTAAATTGAGATTGCAGTGAAAGAGAACTCAGCTTCAGACACTTTATTCTCTTTCCACTCAGCCCTAAAAGTTTCACGGTCAGTGGCTTCTTGTTTCCAGGAGGCTTGTGGTACCCAGGATTGACTAAAGGAGAAAGTTAAGACCATGACTTAAGAATAAGCATAGGAGTCTTCCTCCACTGGGGACACTAAAGACTCCCACTGTAGAAAGAGGATCCTTTTACAGTAGGGGACATAGTTATAGTGCATAGTACCATGCCTGCAGCCCAATCCCATTGTCCTATCAAAGTCACTATCTTACAACTTCCTAGGACCATCTCCACACAGCTCAGTTTGGCACAAAATTTTGTGTAGATGTGTAAGTTATCTTATAGTCATCATATACCTCTGAGAAACAAGGCAGATGCTTTTGTCTCCATGAGGACATCCTGTTCGTGACAAGTACACCAGTACTCAAAACATCCTGATGTGCTGCTCTGCAGGCCAGGGGAGGAAAGGGACTCAAAGCAAAAAGAGCCGTGCAGGTGCAGACTGCATAGTTATCACCCAGGAATGTTGTGGGATATTAAGATGTGTTACATCAAGGAGCAAGAGAGAACAAGAGAAGCAGGACATGAGGGGTCAGCAACACATTCACAGAGCCAGCCAAGGAGTAAGAGTGAAAGTAAGATATTCAGAAGTAAGAAAAGGAAAAATCATAGAGGCAACAGGAAAAAGGGATAATTTAAGTTAAGGAAAGCTAGGTAGGAATGAGCAAAGCTAAGTCCTGGCATTTATAAGTAATAAGCCTTTGTGTGTGATTTATTTGGGAGCTGGGTGGTGGGATCCCAAGCATCAAAGAGTAAAGAGCTAAAAGTGTAAAAACCAACTACACAGAACTCCAGGGGTTCCACAGGATGAACACATAAAATCAATTGAGTCCTGTTGGCAGAAGATCCACTTTCTGTCAGCAGTACCTCTGTCAGTATGAGCAATGGCTAGACCATACAATGAGCAGCAGCACTATGTTTTCAATAATTAATTCTCCTCAGTTTGGTCCTCAGGGCTTCTACGGGGGGGGGGGATCACTTCCCAGGTCAGGCCCTCAAACGAAGAGGTCAAGGCCACCCCAGAGAATGCCTCTATTTCTCAGCTAGGAATCAAACACTGCTCTTGCCCTGAGACAAATCCTTTCCTGTGTTGGTAGAAGGAAGTCTTAGGGTATGGCATCTTCTAGAAGGGGAGGCACATTAGGAGGCTAAGGGATTCAATGACATCTCCTGGATTCTTGCTATAGACACAGCTCTGGAAGACATACACCTCCACTGGCCATCTCATCCTAGCACCTCATTCTGATATCAAAGCCACTATCTTAGAGATTCTCCAAAGTGTTCAAAGACAGCTAACCTCAGACATAAGGGCACATCCCAGCCTGTAAAAAGCAGATTTATATTCATTGGTGAGGGAGGGGATGGAGTAGTTAGCAAATCCTGGACTCTGTTTCCTATGAGACACATCCTAAGACATCTTCTGTACTGTTGTGAGGTTCCAATGAGACTACTCTATACACAGACTTAGCTTATCATCTCAAGGCCTGGACTATCTTTTCATGCTACCCTTCCATAGCTGCTTCTCTACTCTGGGGTTCCTGGATTCTCAGAAAACCATCTGTGTGTGTGTGTTCGTGCGTGTGTTCAAGAAATATGCTCAAGTTGTGTCAAATGTTAATATTTAAGTACTTTCTTCATTAGGATAACCGATCAGCTTCTAAAAAGGCAAGCTCCAAGCCAGGTGGTGGAACCACACCTTTCATTTCAGCACTCAGAGACAAAGGCTCTCAGATCTGAGTTCAAGACCAGCCTGGTCTACAGAGTGAGTTCCAGGACAGTCAGGGTTACATGGAGAAATCTAATCTCATAAAACAAACAAAAATGAGTATAAATAGGCAAGTCCCTAACATAGATAAGTATATTTTTAGAGTACCTAACAAGTTATATGTTCAGATAAGTCCTAGCTCCTTCAAACAAGGAAACTCTGTATGCTGTACAGACTGAAATAATTTCAGAATCTTTAACATGCCAGGCCTGTGGCCATTTCCAGCCTTTTAGTAAGACCACAATGCAAATTCTTCACCTCTTTTTATTCTGGTGTAAATTTTCTTCAAGTTGGCATATGACTCTTAGAAAATTTGTGATTAAAGCCAAAGTCCCCAGTTAGAGACTGAAACTGCCTTGTTCATGATCCTGCCTGACTCCCAAGACACCAGAGGTGAGGCTGACCTTCCTTCCTCAGGTAATCAAGAGAACACTCCCAATGTCCCAACTATGTCTAGATTATCTACCTCATTATGAAGCATCCATATGACCAATTCACTATGGTTCAGCAGATGCCAGACAAAGATAAACATCTTAGGCTAACGATGGGAATGGAGTTGCGAGGGACAAGCTGTCCCAAGCATTTATATCCCAAGGGGCAGTTCTTGCTTTGAATTACCACCGCCATTAATAACAACCTTCCAGTAGCTCAGGGCTCAAAGGGGGCTCCATTGACTGGTACCAGAGTTGACTGGTAATGAGAAAGGATTCATACTATTGCCTGAATTTGACAGGAAAAATTCAATCTATGTCCTAACAGACTGGAGTAGGAGTGTGTGGATAGATGACAGAGTTGACATCAGTTCGGTAGCCTTGCCCTTACAGAATTCTGACCAACTTCATGGGCCTGCTGATGAACTCCGAGTTATGGAAAAGGCACACACTCTTGATGGTTTCCCTTTTCTTTATTCTCCTATTCTTATTTTCCCTCTACATCTTCCCTGGGGTATTCATTCTTATTCTTAATGTTTTTGTTTTAACTATCATTTTATCCCTTAAAGTTTATATACCCCAATTCTTTTAGGCAATATAAAAATTACAATGTGGTTATATTCTTTTTCAAGTGATGATTATAGTGAGTACAGGTAAGAAAAGATGCTTTTCATTTCCCTTATGTGACTAAAGCAAAATCATTCCAAGAACTCATTATTCTTCAATCAAAATTCTATTTAAACTAACTATTATTGTATAAAATTATTGCTTCAGTTAAGCAGTACAGCTTAGGAGGAAGTCATTTTCATAATTCATGTGTAAAAATGTCCCATAGAACAGAATATTTCCAAGAGAGGATCATATTGCATTAAGAGCCCTGGGTATCTCCCCATGCTTATTTGCACTATGCCATATACTAGAGAAAATGATAGTGACAAACATGTAAAGACATACCACTCATTCACCTGAACATCCTGCCAGGAATGCAGCTCCCCTAGAAAGCAACACATCAAGAACATGTGGTGCTCTTGTGAGTCACATATACAAAGAACTGGAAATAAAAATCCCTATGTTCAGAGGGTTAGCCTCTGACACAGTAACACCCCAAACTTTGTGTCTTCTTAGGACCCTATTATCAACTTCTCAGCCCCAAGTAACCTAAACTTCAGTCAAGGCAGGAGGCCATAACTAGTTTAACCTGTGATGTGGGAGTGTTCTCCTCTATTTTGTATTACTCTTATTGGTTGAATAAAGAGCTGCCTGGCTTATAAGATGGGTCAGCCCTTAGGTGGGCGGAGTAGACAGAACGGAAGTTCTGGGAGGAGAAGAAAGGAAGTGAGCCAGACGCCATGAGGCTCCCGTGGGAGATGGAGGTACCGTAGAACCGTCTGGTAAGTCACCCACCTCGTGGTGACATACAGACTTTTATAATGGGTTAGTTTATATGAGGTGAGGGCTAGCCGGGAAAAGGCTAGTGATAATAAGCCAGGCAGAGTTTAAATGAATACCGTCCTCATGTGGTTATTTCAGGTGCAGGCAACCAGTGGCTGAGCGGGCCAGCAACTGGGGGCTTGGGAGCCAGGTGGCTGGGGAACACAACACACACCTCTCTCCCTTAATTACAACAAACCTGTGCTGTTCTTCAGTTCTCAAAGACAAGCTATACAATCAAGCTTTCCTTTTAGGTCAAGCAATTCTAGGTCTTACACGGGCCAAGAGCTGTTCCCATTTCCTTCCTTGCTGAATTTTTCAGTGTTGGGCCCTATAAGGTCGGGGCATGAGGCCAGTGTAACTTCCTGAGCCTAGCTCAAGTTTGGAGACCTGTCTTTGGTCATGAGTTCCATATATGAGTGACTCAGCACAGCCTGACCAAAACCCACCTCTATCCAGCCACTGCTAACATGACAGATTATTGGCCCTTATTCCTTATTCCATCTCAACCCATCCCAGGATTTCCATCCTCTATCTCAGCCCTATATAAGTTCCTGCCTGATGCAATAAAACAAGATCCTGCTTCAACAGGTAAAGTCAAGGGGAAAATAAGTACATTGGGTATCAACATCATAGGATTATTGTGTTTACGTAAGTACTGCCCAAATTCCAATTTCATGTTCACATGGAAGAAATGTGCCTTCTTCAAATACCTTTTCTCAGTCAGTATGTCATAGTCCACTTTTTGACAACACAAGAATAAACATCCTAAGCTTTTGACAAATTCTGGGAACTATATATCAACACTCCCCGGGTATAGGGCCCATGGGTCTACTCCTGTTCCCAGGTTTCATTTGAGGATAGTTTCTGGCCAGCCAGCTAAACACCTGTTTGTTCCTGTGCTCCCTCTGCCTGGCCTGGTGGTTAGCTATAGGGCCATTGTTGACTCCACCTTGGGCGTGGTAATTTCCCTCCTGCCTGGGGTATTCCATTGTGCAGCAGCTAGGTATTTAAGGTTTTCCTAAACTTGAACAAATGGCATTTGACTGATCTCCTTTCACATGACCCAGGTCAATTGTGTGTTCTTTCAATTCAGGCCCTTGTATGGCTCGCGAATGGTACAGTGGTGCGCTAACTGTAAGTGTTAACAGTGGTGTGTTAACTGAGACTAACACAGGCATTACACTTGGAGGCCTATCAGTGAGATCAGGAATTACAGTTGGAGGCCCATCAGCAGGACCGGGAAGTAGGGGACCCCTGAGAGATCGCCCTCGGATGCAGGCCAGCAAGTAAGAAATTTATGGTGAGGGTGAATTGAAAATGGGTACAAGTAATTCTGTTCCAATATTGATGGGCCAATTAACAGGCCAATTGTTAGTTCTTTTAGAGAAGCAAGGTATTGGTGTTAAAATTGAGATAGTGTAAAAGATGATTAAAACAGTTTTAGAGTTTAGTCTCCGATTTCTACATGCAGAGGCTTCAATATTACTGGTTGGGAGCAGGAAAAGGCTGACCTTCAAAAAGCATTGAAAGAGTGAGGGCCAGAAGAATTTCCCATAGCAGTATTTTCACTATGGTGCTTAGTCAGAGGTGCTCTTCTTAGTGATGATGTAAAAGTAAAAGAGCAATCAGAGAAATTAAGAGTTTTGAGAGGAAATTAATTTAAGAGTACTAAAAGAGATATAGAAGAGGAAGAAAAAAACTTTAGAAAATGAGTTTGTACTGCTAAAAAAGAAATTAGAAAAAGAAAGCAGCTTTGCAGAGCCTGTCTTTCCAGAGGAGATTTTTGTTGTGGATAGGTAATATGCAGGAGGATTGCATATATGCTGAGGGTTTCCTTCAGTGTGACCTTAACATGTTAATGGCTTAGCAGCATAGATTGCTTATGACCCTGCTGTTTATGCTCAGATATCTGCTGTTAAACATGGACAGCTTTCCCCAATAAAGGACCAAAGGAACAACTGTCCTTCAAGGACCTTCAGAACTTTATTCTGAATTTGTTGACCTCCTGTTATAACTGGGAAATCTCATTTTTGGGGATGTGAACTCAGCTATGCCTGTTATAAAGCAATTGGCCTATGAAAATACTAACAAATACTTTAAAGAGGCTATATGCCCCCATAGAAATAGGAGTTAAAATGACTATGTCCGGTTATGCAGGGACATTGATGGCACTGGTAATTGTTTCTGCCCTTAAGGAGAGTCAAGGTGGAGCTAGGTCAAGGTCTTCTATGTGGACATTCTGGATACATCAAAAGGAATTGCCCTGAGGGTAAAGGGATGATTAATCAACCCAGGGGAAATCCTGGTGTTTGCCCAAAATGTCAAAAGGGGGCTCATTGGGCTAATGACTGTCATGGGAAAAGGTTCCAAGGCCTTCCAGTTACAGGGGCTGATAGTTCTGTGACTGATGATAGCCTGTGAAAAGGTACAACAACAGTTTCCATATCAGTACTTGGGGCATCAGCTATTGCAGACAGGAGTGAAACCACAAAAAGTTACTCTTTGCTTAGATAAACTACACACTTTGATTTTCAAAAATTGCTTGGAGACCTCAATTGGTTCTGTCTCAGTCTGGGAATTCCTGCAGGAGTCTTTTTTTTTTTGGTTTTAGTTTTTCGAGACAGGATTTCTCTGTAGCTTTGGAGCCTGTCCAGGCTGGTCTCAAACTCACAGAGATCTGCCTGCCTCTGCCTCCCGAGTACTGGGATTAAAGGCTTGGGACACCACCACTCGGCTCCTGCAGGAGGAGTCTTAAAACCACTTTTTGACATTCTGCAGGGGAATACAGATCCAACCTCCTTCCGTAAGTTGACACCTCTGGCAAGGCAATGTATTACTCTAATTGAAGAAAAGCTTGCCTCTGCTCATATTATATGGACTGTAGTCAGCCTCTGCTGTTGATAATTTTTCACTCTCAGCATAGTCCTATTGGAGTTTTCTGACAGCAAGGACATGGGTACATAAAAATTGTTATCTCATATCCATTAGCTGTGCTATTTGTTATTCAGAAAGGGTATAAACTTAATTTGCAAGCCTTTGAAATATTACCTGATAAGGTCATTACACCATGTACCCAGACACAAATAACTTGGCTGCAAAATTTTGCTGGAGATTGGGCCTTGTTTTTATGCATGAATACCTGTAGGTCTGATAATCATCCTTCTGATAAATTGGTCACCGTTTTCAAAAATTATCTGGTATACTTCCCTAAAGTTATTTCTTGCAACCTCTGGCAGGGGCACAGAATGTGTTTACTGAAAGATCTTCCACTGGGAAAGCTGTGGTGGCCTCCCCTCCTGATTTTGATATTTAGCCTGTTGATGTTAATTCTGCTCAGGTGGCTGAATTGGTCGCAGTACAAATGGCCCTAGAGAAATATGCTGATATTCCATTTAACTTTACTGACAGTCAATATGTAAGCAAAATTCTTTTACCTTTGGAAACTGCAGCTTATATTGCCTCTGTATCTTGAGTCCAGATGCAGTTATTGGCTATTCAAACACTGATTTAGGCCCAATCTACTCCCATTTATGTAGGACATTTGCAGGCTCATACTGACCTTCCTGGTCCTTTGAGCAAGGGGAATGCATTGGCTGATCAACTTAGTCACTAAGTTTGTTCAGTTAGTCAAGAATCTTATGAAGCTGTAGAAAAAGCTCATAATCGTTTTCATCTCAATGCTGAGTCTCTAAGATTTTAAGATATTTAGAAAGCAGGCCACTGATATTGTTTAAAAACACTCTGTGTACAGAACTTTTAGCTGTTTCCCATTTGGGAACTCATCCTTGTAGGCTTGCTCCTAATCATTTATGGGAGTTCCAAAACTAAAAACTGACGATGGGCCAGCCTACAACAGCATTCTTTGCTAAACTTTGCTCTGAGTTCTCGATTTCTCAAAGAGGAATACCTTATAATCCTCAAAGCCTGTTTGCATAAAACAAAAAAAGGTGAATTATGGTTCCACCCCCAGAGACCATTTATCTTTTTATTTTATACATTTAAAATTTTTTGACTGTTGATACTCAAGCTCATACTGCTGCTGACTGATATTGGTGGTCAGTCTCTTCCAGGATGCCTCATGTCAAATGGCACTTGTGTGATCCACAGTCCCCCTTTCCAACACCAGTACAGAATCTGGTTCTTGAGGATTGTAAGGTATTCCTGTTTGAGAAATCGAGAACTCAGAGCAAAGTTTAGCAAAGCCAATGCTGTTGTAGGCTGGCCTATTGCCAGTTTTTCAGTTTTTGGAACTCCCATGTAGGCAAAAGCCTGGAGACAGTGATTTTTATCATCCTGTAAATTTTCTCCTATATGGGCTGAGGTAAAAATAAAATGAGAATATGTATCCATGGTTATGTGAACATATTGCATATGCCCAAAAGAAGGAACATGGGTAACATCCATTTGCCATAAATATTAGGAGCAAGCCTAATGGTCATAGAAAAGATCACACCCATCACTTCTAACACACCATGTCTTCTGAGTAGGGAATGCCCATCTTCTCAGTCATTGAGACTGCAAAAGAAACTATAAAGATGTCCAATGTCCTCATCATAAAGGCTGCTAGGGGGCTACTTGTGCTAGGAACATCTGGTTGGGATTTGCATAACTGTTCTGAGAAGAAAGTTTCAGGCAAGATTCTGTGTCTAGTGTTTCTCATATTTAAGGGAGACAATCTGGTTAGCATCTTCTAAATTCAGAAGCCAGAAACCTCCTTGCTTTGGGCATAAACCATTACTGCTAAATCTGAATGATTCAGGGAAGCCTCCTAGTATGTGATGCAATTATTATCCCCTTTCCCCATATCTTAATTTTGAGAAACTCCAAACCCCTATACCATTACCAGCTTTGAACAGAGTAGGATTTGTCTTCTAAGACATTTCAGAGGAAGGTTGGGGGAAGATGCAGTGGGTAATTATAATGAAGATTTTTGCCTGCTGAGAATCATATTTCATCCCCAATGTTTCACACAAAAGCCATGTGATCATTCACCAGCACAGGATCAAAAGCAAGGTGAAGCTTACAGAGCAGAATGAAAGTAGCCTGAACATACCTAACTCATAGATGACTTATTGATGATGCATGTTGGGAAAGCAATGTGGCAAGCACATCATGTTGTTGGACTAGGAGTCCAAGCTCCAGGGAAGAGTTGCTTCAAGACACCATCCAGACACCACAGTTGATGCAAAAGCAAGAGGATTTTATTAATTCTGTCATGACAGGGTTCCCCAGCATCCACGAAGCTGAGAGA
>JAQHUG010000336.1:53262-73217 GCA_028555095.1 Dicrostonyx torquatus | reverse complement strand
CAACCAACTGACCCCTCCCACCTCAGGATCATCTTGCCTTTAGACCCTCAAAAGATTTTCAGTTACTCCTCCCATGCCTCGTTTCCTAAAGAGCTACCCCAGCTGCATGTCATTTCATGGTCCACGGGAATCAAAAGTGAAAGGCTGAGTGGCGGGGGTGGGGCGCAAGGAAGAAGCAGAATACAACTATGCAGAACTGACCCCACAACCCTCCTATGAGAGGCTGTCAACAGACCCAATCTGGATGGTCTTGAGATTAGAATACTCTTAATGAAAACAAAACTGACAAGAATCTTGGAGGACAGCAGCATTTAAACAGCATGCTGGGACTAGTGCTGTCATACAGAAGAAAACTGAAAACAAAATTGATGCAGGGATGGTACTCCAGGTCAAGGAGCACTAAGCAGAGCCCACAGCAGGAGCCTGGGGAAAAAGAAAACTGAACAGAGCTATCTTTTCATCTTGAGAAACCAACCCTAGCATTCCCTTTATTTGAGCTTCTCTTCAAGACAAATTTCTGTTCTTTAGGCCACTCTGGAGCTGATTATCGTTACGCTTGTCAACCAATATTCCTCCTTATTCACACATGCAGACCTACAACTCAGTTCCCTTTCAGTGGAGAATACTCAACTCATAGGGACGCAGATCAGAGTATACCTGCTAGCAGCAGGCAGAGCTCAGATCAAAGTTAACTATACTTACGCCTTCCCCTCGGCACTCTATTAGACAGAGTTCACTACTCTTTAGAAGACAAGAGGAAGAGAGAAGACTGCCAAGCATCCAGCTCATCTGCATCCCTTCTCCATAGAAGCCAAGTACTCTTATAGATGTGTTTTTGGAAAGAACAGGCCTCTGGCTGTTGTGAATTCAGATGTAGACTAGGGAGAAAGCTAACAGAAGGCTTCGGAGACAGCCACCAAGAACAAGGTCAAAAGGTTATCAGGCAGGAGCTGGGATGGAGGTCTGGAAGCTTCAGGACTTATACGAAGATCTTCAGCAGCCCCCGAGAAGAGGCCTGGACTAGTTCCATAGGAAAGGTTTGAAGGAGCACCCCCCCCAACACACACACACATACACAAAAGCATAATGTCCTGTGGCATAATTTTCCCAGAGTCAGGATGAAAGCACAGTGCTAATTAGACATGCAAGCCAGGGTTGGCTGGGTTCTGTACAAACAGATCTCTGTAGAAACAGTCTCCATGCAACCAGCAATGGGTTCTGCTAGTAATCACTAGGCCAAGTCTCCAATAGCTTGTGTTGTAATTTGGGAGAAAACGCACATAAAAGACAATATGCAACAAAGCTCAGAGTTCAGGTGGAGAGGTTTTTAATTGGGGGAAGTGAAGGGGAAAAGGGGGGAAGGGAGAGGAGAGGCTGGCCTCTGGGAACAGAAGTGGTAGGAGAGGCATAGAGACAGACAGGCAGAAGCAGAGATTTTGTGGGTTGTTTTTTTTTGTTGTTTTTTTGTTTTTTTTTGTTTTTTTTTTTTGTTTTTTCGAGACAGGGTTTCTTTCTAGCTTTGGGACCTGTCCTGGAACTTGCTCTTTAGACCAGGCTGACCTCAAACTCAGATTTGCCTGTCTCTGCTGGGATAAAAGGCATTTGCCACCACTGCCGGGCTAAGGCCCACCTTTTTAGAAGAGAATGTGATGAACATGCACAGAATGTGCTCTTAGTGGCTGCAGATGAGGACACATCCTGCTAGGATCTCAAGGGCAGGGCAGTATGTGCCTGAACACTAACACCTAGGATACAACCATACAATACACACCAGTCTCAAACAAATGTTACAACCAGACACGTGACCACGTATCTGCAAAGTCAAAGGGGCTGGGTTTTCGTCCTAAGTTGGGAGGAAGAGATGTACAAAACCTTTTAGCTTGAGTGCTACTAACACCAAGCTTGCCTAAATGGTTGAAACTGAAAGTTTATAAAAAACAAGTTCCTATGTATTGGGCTTCTCTATGTACTAAGCTCTGAAGACAATATTAATCTTGAACCTAGTTGCACATCACTTATGGCTTCTGAACTTGGATAAGCCAAAACCTGAACCCCTGCTGCCACTGCTAAAAAAAAAAAAAAAAAAAAAAAAAAAAGTGTTAAACCTGGTGTAGAGAGGTATAAACTCCTTTAATCCCAGCAAAACTTGGGAAGCAGAAGCAGACGGGTCTCAGAAGGCCAGCCTGGTCTATGAAAAAAAAAAAAAAAAAAAAGGTGTGCTCAGACGGACAGCATACAGTCACTGCCCAAAGCTAGCTCTCCCATAACGAGCACTGAATAAGGTAGCAGAAAACATGGTCCTGGAAAATAGCTCTGGGTAGGCAGACGGAGGCAGGATTACTGGCTTCAGGACACCACTTTCAAAACAAGGTTTGCCAACTGCAGCAGTTAGCCGTCAGTCAAACTCACAAGGATCAACCCCCTGACTGAACAGGTTTAGCTGCTTAGGAAGTTTCAGGAACTGGAGATAGGTAAGGAACTACAAATTGGCCCCATCACCCGAATTGTAAGTAGATGTGATGTTGGCAGTGACAAGGTTCTTAGAAGTGACTACTTCTTAAATCTTAAACTGAAAGTGACTGGGTCCACGACAGACTTGAAAGCCAGTGTGCCAGTTTGTATTGCCAACCTGAAACAAACCTCAAGTTATCTGGGAATAGATGGGGAACCTCAAATGGAGTTGCCATGAAGTTTCACTAATAGCTTCGTCTGTGACGAACTGTTTTGATTGACGTGGGAGAGCACTATCCACTGTGGGCAGTGCCATCACTGGGCAGGTAAGTAGCCCTGGGTTGTCAAAGATGGTAATCATGACAATCATGAATTAGATAACAGGACAGTAAAGCAGTGTTTCTCCAGTTCCTACTCCAGGTTCCCGTCTGGACATCCCCCTCAGAGATAGGCTGTGAACCTGGACATCAAGCCGAAGATAAACTTCCCAGGGTTCTTGGAACAGTCACAAAAACTACAGCAGACAAGACACTATGAGCTTGCCATGAGGTATTCAATTGAAAACAAAGTATAGACACTCAGGAGGGACCCAGTTAACAAGATCCGTTAGGAATGAGTAAAGGATCTACTTGTTCTCCCTTCTCTAAGGGATTTAGAATGCAGAGGCTAATAACTTCTGGGTAGGCTTATAGAGTTCGGCCAGAATTCCTCTACCCAGCCCTCAGATAAGGTCTTGGAAGAACAGAGCAGCAGACCTCTTGGAACAACAGCTCAGCTCTCCCCACAGACCATGCATCCTCCCCTGCCCTGGAAACAAGTACTTGAAGCTCATGTTCCCCACGTGATTTTAACACTCTTTCTAGGTCTCATCTAAGTGAGCTTACGATAGCTTTCTTTGAGCCTGGGATAGATTTTAGGATTTACAAGATTCAAAAAGAATAGGCTAAGCCAAAGACCTTGCAGTGGGTCCAGCAATGGACAGCCACCTCTACTACCATTAGGCCTCTTCAAGAGCACACTGACAGTCACCACAGCAGATAGAAGGGAGGATGCATTGGAGAGAGGCAACCCAATTCTAGCTGTTCCAGAGATTGGAGATGGCCCGAGTAGGGTTTACTTCAGCTCATTTGACAGACGCTGTGTTACTGAAATTCCTTCAGAGGGTAGGCTGTGAGAAGGCGGCAGACTTTCCAAGAGACTCAAGTCCACACAGAAGGTCTAGGCAGGTAGTAACTAGGCACCAGCCCTGTTTCAGGCTGGATATAGGTGAGGAAAGCCCTTTGCTCTAGAGCTGGGCCAAAGAATACAAGGGCAGCAAGGAAGTGGTTGGATAAGACTTGGACGTTCAGAATCATCTGTTTCCTATTCCCACCACACATAGGATCTCACAACTCCAGTGTATCCACTTGTGAGTGGAAACAAGCTTGAGAGGTGACATTTCTAGCTTGGGGCTGTAAGATAACACACCCAAGGCCAATTAAAGGGTGCCTACATTCCCCAATTCAAGCAACAAGCTAGCTTAACCCAAGACACTATTCCAAGTCTTTCCGTATTTTTTGGTTCCCTGTTCTTAAGTTGTGTGCTTTGGAGTTGAATGCAAGTTTATGACATTTTATGCTGCCCATTTCTTCACAGCAGTGGCAATCAGCAGCTTCATTTGAATTGTCTGGAAAGTGTGCTAATGGGGGAAAGGAGAAATGCTGTAATCAGTGCTGAACACTGCAGCATGTAGCTTGTAAAGGGGGCTGACCTCAAGTGGAGGAGTCTGGAATGGCCTAGAAAGCAGGTACGGGAGGCTGAGCTAGGTGTAGGCAGAGCAGAACCACAACCATGAGGCAGTACGACAGCCAGGCAGGACAGGTAACTCTGGACTTCGGAGGCCAAAAGCTGAGTAGAGGGGTAAGGTGACTAAGACCACACTGGCTTTATGGGTTGATTCCATGTAGGGCAGAATCAGCTGGCTAAAGTAGGCCCAGGTGACGTGAGGCTACTTAGAGAACATGGCAGCACTCACTAGGTAAGATAGAGATCCAAGCATTCAAAGCAAGTGCTCTCATAAAGACTGGATTTGATGGACAGATGGGGGGTTGAGGATGGGATTGGGCGAGGTTCTTGCCATTAAGTATGAAGCTGAGGAGAGGGCTGTTAAGAGCACTGGCTGCTCTTCCAGAGGACCAGAGTTCAATTCCCAGCATGCCATATGGCAGCTTCCAACTGTCTAACTCCAGGTTCCAGGTGATCCAACACTTTCGCACAGACATGCAGGCAAAAACAAATTCGCAAGAAATAAAAATATATGAAGCTGGACCACTCCCTAATCATGGTGGGAAAAGGACATGCTGAAGCTTGCATTAAGGGGGCGGTAGGGGGTGGGGGAGAGACAGGACATTTATCTCAGTTGCGAGGAACAAATTGGCTACACATGGTTTCATGGTTGAGCCAACACGTCAAGAAACAGCTGAGTGACCCTTACATTAAAGCCTGGAAAACTTGACACATGGCACACAATTTTTGTAGTGAATAAGCTGTCCCCAATTCTCTGGAGCTTAAGCTGAAAAATATACCAAGAGCCTAGATTCTGTCAAATGTTGAGGAGAGCTTGATTCATAAGTACTTTTGTAGGGTCCCTCTTTTCACTGCCAGTGCCGAGGCTTTTTGCACACAGGACAGTTACCAGCTTGTCAAGCACCCGGATCCGGTAAATTACCCCAACAGGCATCACAGAAGTGATCCCAGTTTTCTACCATGCTGAGTGAAGACTATGGTCTGGTTTTAGAAAGCACAACATTTTGTGCATTAGAGAGTCTTTGCCTGTATCTATATCTATGAAGCTGCCAGATTCCTTGGGATTGGAGCTACTAGGAGTTGTGAGGTGCTATGTGGGTCCTGGGAACTGAACCCAGCTCCCCTGGAAGAACAGTCAGTGCTCTTAACTGTTGAGCTTCTTGTCCAGTCCTAGAAAGGTTATTTTTAATCAGCTGTTACCCTTGAACAATTCTAATAGCAGAAACTCAGCCTGCACTATCCTCTGTCCCAGAATTCTAGGATAGACATCCTGCTATTAGAGAAAACATCTCTAGCACAGCCTTAGACCAGAGCCACCCGAATGTTTTTCATCTACACTGCAATAAGGTAGCGAGTAACAAAGGGACTGTTTTAAGTCATAGTTGTAGTCAAGTAGCCACAGGTTGCTGGTGGGCAGTTGGTGGTTCTTCGTTCAAGGCTTGGGACATAATGTCAACCGTCAAAAATCAGAGCAGGTGGGGAAAGCTGGTTAGGACCTTAGTGTTAAAAGTTGGAGATGAGACTTACTGATTAGTTTCAAGGTTAGCGCAGGTGAGACTCATTGAGAAAAGCTGTGACAAAGTCAATACTCTGAGAAGTTAACCATGTAGGACCCCTAGACCCACAATCCTGGCAGACAACAGATGCCACAGACGGCTAGGGTAGCATTCCTAGGACTTTGAGAATGTTAGTGGTTAGTCTCTTGTGCTCTAACCCACCAGTACTAAGGAAAGCAGGATACATTTTCAAGTAACCCCCCCGAGGCTCCCACGCAGGACCTAGGACACCTAAAAAAGCGCTCTTCAAGAAATACGAAACTCCTGGAGGCTGTAAGTTCATATAACTAGATAGCAACTTAAGAGTAAGAGAAACTAGGTTAGGCCAAAAAGAAAACAGGTGGGGATCCAGGTGAAGCAGGAGAAAAGTGTCCAACTGATCCGCAAAGTAATTAGCAAATTCCTTTGAAAGGCCACTTATCCACGGTTTCTCAACTAAGGTTTCAGAGCTTTTCAGACAAGGAGCTGTTAAGTCGTTTTTGCTCTGAGTCATTGCGAGGCTCAGAGCAAATTCCAGGCTTTGCTTTCTTTTTCCCCTCTACTACAACGGAGTTCCAACCCTTCTGCCTCCCCCCTCCCACGCCACGCCCGGCAGCCGCTTCCCGGTTCCCGCCCCCGTTTTTAGAAAATAACTACTGCTGTCTTAGCAATTACATCTTTTGCTCTTGGCTTTTTTGCTACTAGGAAGTTTTAAGAGTAAGAGCAGGAAGAGAGAGCGAGAGTTCAGGTCTAGAGAGAAATAGGAAGAAAAGCTCCTAAGTATACCCAGGGAAAAGCGAGATTTTAAAAGCTATACGCGCTGCGGCTTCACGTCTTTTGCGAGCAGAGGCGCCAACCTGGCGAAAGGCTGGAGAACAGACGCTCAGCCAGCACAAAACCCAAGCAGACGACCAGCGTCCGCAGACTCCTACTGCGGCCCGCGCCGCCGTTTCACGGTTCGTGCCTTTGCGTCACTTCCGGGGCGGGGACGCACGAGGGGCGGGGCAGTGTCCGCGCAGGCTCGAGGGCCTGCGGCCGCCGAGCCGAGCGCTTGACTATATATGGTCAAAGCTGGGGGCGAGCCGCGCCGGGGCCGCGCTTCCGGGTTGGGTCGTCCGCCGCGGCAGCGCGCGGGCAGGGCAGGCGCGAGCGGGTCTCGGAGCCGGGCTTCGGACCGCCCCCTCCGCGCCCGGCACGCCCGACGCCGCCTTCCGCGCCGTCCCCGGGCTCGGCCGCTGCGTGGTCCCATTCGAGCGCGGCGCCGTAACAAGTGGGCGAGGATGCCGTACGAGATCAGTGAGTGCGTGGGCCTCGGTGCGCGGCCGCCGGCTCCTGGGGTCGGTGTAGGCAGGCGGGCGCGGCTGGGGTCGCGCACGGCCGTGGGGTGCGGGCCAGGAACTCTGGAGTGGGCGCTGTGGGCTGGGCGGGCCGGACTGCGCGACCCCGGGGCCGGGCCGCTACCGCCGCGGACCAGGAAGTCCGCCGGCCGCGCCCGCAGGCGGCAACAGGTGACCGGCCTGGGACTCCCCGGGTCCCCAGAGTCCGGGACCACCCCTCATGCACCGTCCCGCGTTTGTGTCTCCCCAGAGAAGGTGTTCGCCAGCCTCCCCCAGGTGGAGCGGGGCGTCTCCAAGATCCTCGGTGGAGACCCCAAGGGCGATAATTTCCTCTACACCAATGGCAAGTGCGTCATCCTGAGGAACATCGACGTGAGTACCCCATGCCCCCGCGGGGCCTGTTTCGTCCCTGCCCTGCGAGCAACCTCCACGGTCGGGAATTCTTGCCCTTCCGCCCCCTCATCTCCCAGCGGGTTGGCCTGGGGAGCCGGAGGAGCCACGCCCCTTCTGCCCAGGAGCCACACCTTGGGGACTCAGATTACTAGGCTGGACTGTTTCCCCATCCCCCACTGACTGAAACTGAGGCTTGGATCAGTTTGGCTCTTGAGAGCAAGGGCTTTGAGTCTGCTGTTGCTTGATCATGGGTGTTTGGTGATTGGTCCTCTCTGAGCCCAGTTTCCGCATTGAGGAAATGGAGTGAGGTGATTGTGGCTCCACTTCCCCAGGCGGCTGACTGAATGAGCTGGTCAGCCGTCTTCATGCTGGCTGGGCCTGGCACAAGTGGAGCACTTGGTAAGTGGCCCTTCTGCTTAATCATCCTAATACCTTCGGCTTCCTGGTGTGCCAGAGTCCAGACAACACACCCGGTCGTCTGAACTGCAACGGTTCTGGATTTGAGTCTCAGAGAAGAAACAGGAACTAGTGTATTCAGCCGGGTGGCTCCCTTCAGATGACCGGCTGTTCCCAGGCCAGCTTTTCGGGAGGCCCTTGCAAATTACTGTTTTTCTTCTGTTGAAGTGGGTCAGTCTGCCTCCTTTCCATCTCCAGGATGGCTGATCAAATCTTGTCTCTCCCCTCCTCAGCCCTACAGAATGCTTTGGGGTGGGACCTGAAGGGGGCAGCCAGGAGCTAGGGGCACTGGCTACCATGCTTGGTGAAGGAGTGGTAGAGGTGGAAGTGTTAGTTGACTCTTCCGAGACTGTCACCTTCAACTCCTGCAGGCATGCTGGGAACATCTTTGGTCAGGTGAGATGGCTCAGACACCCATATCCTACAAGAGCCTCCCAGCTGGCTGCGGGCAGACCCCAGTTTCTTTGTAAAGAGAGACTGCATTCTGTGGTTGCTGCTGACTGTGTCTTTGCTGGTCTGATTAAGCCAGCCAGTCATCAGCCCCATGGTAGTTTCTGACCCCCGAACAATTATTGGGCACCTTGAGAGAGGTGGAAGTTTGGTGTGAGCCTGCTTTGCTAGTTGCATGGGTTCCTAGAAAGTTGATCCAGCCTCTTTAGAACTGGGGAAGCCTTGTCATGGACTGACTACTGTATTGAGGTCAGAAGGTTTTGAGAAAGTAAAGGGGAAATGGAGATGGCCACCTGGGAGCTCTGTGGATTAACAAAGATGTCTAAAGCATTTTCCTATGCCCTTAGCGGTGTGTGTGTGCGCACGCACCTCCTCTCTCTGTAGCACGAATAATAAAGACCCAAAGACAGTCATTGGAGTTCAACCTGAAGGTTCAGAAAAGCAGAGCAGCTAGCCACTGGCTCTTAACCTCAACGTCTGACCAAAAATGGGCAATCCTGCCTCCACCAATCAGATTGAGAGTGAGCGCTATCTCCTTCCATCTTATATTCCTCTCTAGTTCTGGTATTAAAGGTGTGCACCACCACTGCCAAGACTCAATGGCTGGTGGGATTAACGATGTGTGCAACCACTGCCTGGCTGTATGGCTGACTACTGTGGCTGCTTTGCACTGATGTTCAGGCAAGCTTTATTTATTAAAACACAAATAATAATATACCACTATACCTCCCTCCGCTTCACTCTGTCTATTTACCTCCAGTTGGGAGAAGTACACAGAGTAGTCACGGGTGCTAGATCACCTCATCTCTTGATTGTGCTGGCCTGATACTGTTAGAGGACCAGTGCACAGGGAGGTTAAAAGGGTGGGTTCACCTCCACTGATGTATAAACCTGCCAGTTTTCCCCTCCAGGCTTCACTTTTCTCTCCTGAAGGTGCAGCCACTTCTGTCCCGTCGTCGGTCTCTTTCCCCACCCCCCGACCCTGGCGTGCCAGGACAACATGATGTAGGGTTCTGTTACTACATCCCCTTGTGAGCTAGATGTCATCAGGCATGCACTAATTTGCTGTTGGGCTCCTGGTCCTCAGAGATGAGATTAGATTTTTATTAGGACAGAGGTATGAATTCTCAGGAACATTCAGGCTGCAGGAAGGAAGGGTCTGGTAGGAATCCAAGTTCAGGAGGGATGGAAGGCTAGCACCATATTGAGGTTGGTCTGGATGTCTTGTAGGCTCCTGACTCTTAAGTGTCCCTGAACATATTTGGGGTTCTTGGATGCCTCTTTCCCCAGATTCAACCCATCCAGGAATACTCTTGTATTAAGGTACAAAAGCCAAGACTACCCTGAACCCTGTAGCCACCATGTCACAATTCATTAGAGTCCTGCAGAATCTGCAGAGTCACCTTGTTTTGCTCCCTGCTGTATCCAAGTGCCCTGCGGTTTGTTCTTACTGTGCCTCCTGGAGCAGCTCTGACTAGTCTGTCTCCCCATGGTTCACACTCAGAAGCATTGCCCAGTGCTCTTCCTCTGACGTTCCCTTCCTCCGTCAGCTCCAGGCCCACTTGCCCGCCTCCTCACTCCTCGCATGCCACACATCCCTCAGACACACCTCTCTTAGGACCTACTAGGTGGTGTGGCCTTTGCCCGGAGAGTCATTCTCGAATGTGAATAAGGCCATAAGGCCTGCTCCCTTTTGTCTCCTACAGTTCTGTTTATACATTACTTCACTAGAGGGCCTTTATCCTAAACAGCATTTCTGCTCTGGCCTTCTCTTGCCTTCTGCTGGCAATTAATGTGAACCAAACCGTTCCTATTACTGTTGCTGTTCCTATGAGTTCAAGGATGTTCTCCCTTGCCTGCATCTCCAGGAGAGCAGAACTTTGCCTGTGTCATTCCCCCACATGTCCTTACGCTGGAACACCTGGCACACAGTATCCCACCGAGTTCACCACATCTTTCCCTGTGAGATGGTTTCACTATGTAGCCAAGGCTGCATAAAATTCAAAATCCGCCTGCTTCTCCCTCCCTAGTGCAGGGATAGAGTGCACAGCACTGATGTATCCTAAGTTTTCTGGTACCCACCTTTTGAACTTCCATGAGCTTATTCTTCTCACCTCCTGCTGGGGCTGCCTGTCACTTTTCTGTGACTGAAGCAGCTTCCTGAACCTGGCTTTTGTATTAACTGGTAGGAAAGGTGCTCCCTGTTCCTTTTCCCATGTCCAGTTGCCACACTTGAAGAGGAAATTCTCTTCAGAGTTAAAGTATGTGGAGATGGAGGCCATCTGGAAACTGGCATTTGAGAACTTTAGTTCTATCACTTGACAGATGTGACACCCTCGCCCACCCCAAATCGGGAAAGAACATGAGGAGAACTTAAGGTATTTGGTTTCTGGGCTGCAGAACTAAGGTACATATCTGGGAAACTTGATTATATAAAATCAGGTCTCGGGAAGTGACACACAGAGCAGTTGGACTAACCATGGGCTTGTCTGTTTGGACTGCTTGCTTGGAGGACTGAACTCAAACCAGTTTTCATTTGGCACCATCTGTTACCAGCCTATGCACAAAGGGCCCTGTGTGGGCCCTTGCAGGTGGGGGTGGGAGAAACAGGACTTGAAGACTAACAGTCCCTCTCTGTCCAGGTGCATGCCTAATGAGCCGCTACTGCATTTCTAGGATGGCTGCAGCCTACGGGGTACAGGTTAAAGGGCATGCTCATAGAGCACAGTGTTGTAGCAGATTGAGTTCTGTGCGGCCGTACAGGTTGTGTGTTTGATGACCACTTAGACAGAAATGAGCAAACAGCAACAGCCAGGAACTCCAGTCCCTTCACCCAATACCACCTGGTGGATGACGTCTAGACAGCTCAGTGTCCAGAGCCGGGAATTCTGTTCCCTTCACCCAAGACCACCTGGTAGATGAGGGCTAGACAAGGTGCTTCAACAGAGGGCAGTCAGGGTCTATGGGCTCTGATAGGATCTATGGTTCCCAGATGGGTAAAGATAGAGCAGTGACTGCCACAACACAGATGAGGGAGAAGACTCAAGACAGCAGTCAGAGGCTGTGTGTGTGGCTCAGGCTACCCTTCAGTAGCCTAGCATTGCTCTTTCAATTTTTTGATGTAGGGTTTTTCTGTGTAGCTCTAGCTGTCCTGGAACTCTCTCTGTAGACCAGGCTGTGTCTGCCTCTCAAGTGCTGGGATTAAAGGCTTGTGTCACCACTGCCTGGGCCAGCATTGTTCTTAAGGCTCCTGGAAGCTTTCAAAGATATTTGACAGTGTCAAGGTGACACAGTGCAGTTGAGACTAGTGTTTATGGTTTGAGTCTGTATGGTTTGATTCTGGAAGGCCCATTAGCAAGCTGGAGATAAATACCTTGCTCAAAAGTCTTGTCATCTAGGTAGCTGTCTATTGTTTCTGGATATTTCTAGTACATACGAACTAAGCCAGGGTGTTGCTTAGCTTAGCCCATGTGGTGTAAGCCAAGACTTCTGTCACTGTTTCTTGGGGGAGGATGATTTGGTTCAAAATCAATGTTTAATACAGTGATGTTTAACAGGCAGATGTTGCTGAACATTATACAAATCACAGGACCGTCCTGTAACAGAAATATCAATTCCAAAATGCTAGGAGTGTCAGGTTTTGACAACCCTGGTAGATGACATTCTCACATGCACTGTATTAGCAGTGTAGGATGTTGTGAGTGCTGTGGAGCATGAGGAAAGAACCACTCATGCCAAAGAGGCAAGGACAGATACTGAAGAAGTGGCACAGGTGGGTTTTCAGAAGGTGAGCAAGAGTGTCCTCAGAGGAGGGTTTAGACACACAGTAAATGGACAAAATCCAGCCAGGAAGCCAGTATACTGCGTGGTGGCTTTGATTTGGTGTGTATCTTCTGGGAGGAGCAGGGAGAGAGATGACAGACCCCTTTGGTATGAAAAAAGAAGAAGCTGCAGCTAGTACTTGAGGCCAAGTGGACAAGTGGTTCTGCTTCAGGCCTTCACTCTCTAAATAGCTTTACCTGCTTTGCTTCTGCCGTCTCTGTGTGTTCCCTACTTGTCACACGCTTTCTAGAAAGATCCTAGTTCCCACCTTTGATACTGGACTTGCTGCCTTCCTGAAAAGGCCCTGTAGCACCTCCACAGCCAGTTCTACCTTCAGTTTCCACCCAGTGTAGAAACCCAGGACATCTCTGGGCCGTGGCTCCCTGTCAAGAATCTTCATCTCTTTGCTCTTTGTACCCCTTACTGAGCAGGACAAATGTTGGGATGGAGGAGGAGCCAAACTGACACACAGAACATCTGCAGGAAGTTGTCCAGTTGTGCTGGTTCTCTCCTGACATCCTCTCTGCCTTGCTATCAGTTAGTTGGAGCCATCTCCCAGTGGCTCATGCTCAACGGGCTGGGCGGGTAGGAGGAAGTACAGAAGCAAGGTGGCAGCGTGCTGACACAGTCCAAGGGTCACTGATGCTTTCAGGTTACACTAAAACACTCTTAGACCTGTAAGTGACCACCCCACCTCCTCTCAGGACCTGTCTCTATCCAGCATGATAGCCATGTACATACCATACTAATGTTGATAACCAGCTGTGATAAGGAGAATAGGACCAAATGCAGGAAGACTTATTTAAAGTGCTGGCCTGGGTCACATCAAGTCACTTAGGTAGGTATTAAATTATAACTCACATCTTTTTGAAGGGAGCGTCAGTAGAAGAGTATCCAGTGCCTGTCATAGTGAATACAGGGTTCTTTAAGATGATAAATCATACTTATACGTCCTGCTTAAATGTGTGGTCCACTTAGTATAGATGGTTGGTGGGAGCTGCCACATCCCAAATAATGTGGGTGTTGTGGGCATGTATGGTAATGTGGCACAGAACACCAGGTTTGTGAGGTGCCTTTTGCTACATCTTTACCTGGGACAGGGGGATTTAGGATTGGGAAGGAGGCACACTCTAGATGGAGATTTTGGAGCATGGGCTGGATGAGAGGGGTGTAGCGGGGAAAGGACTTTGTACCATGGGAAGCTGAGGGTTGTGCTCTAGAGCCAGGGAAGGTATCTGATGTGCTGTTTGGTGTCTGCCCGGTCAGGTTAACCAATACATTGTGAGTTACTGGGGGCATGACTGGTCAGCATGTGAACCGCAGGTTGTGGTTACTACCCAGGGCTGGCACTGTACCAAGTGAGGGTGGCTCTAAGGGACCAGTTGGACTCCAGTTCTCTCAGCGTAGTGTAGTCTCAGCTTGGCCCAGGCATAAGTTCCGTTCTGGATGTGGAGGTGTGTGTGCTGTTTTGGAGCTGTGTGACTGCAGTAACACAGGGTTGGCATTATGTCACTGATGAAACAGAAGGGCCCTGTACATTGTGTTTAGCACAGGCCTGCCCATAACAGGATCTGCCCCCAGTCCCTGCCACCTCTAGCCCGGGAGTACTTGGAACACAATGCCCTTCCTGGAAGTGTGCCTCCACCTCATACTGGGAACAGTGGGCAGGTGCCCAGTGCTCTTTGACCTTTGACAATTAAAGAAGCACATGGAGGCCCCTTTTGTGATTCTGACTGACCTGGCTTGCAGGTTGAGTTTGCATGTTCCCTCAGGTTCTCTGCAGGCTACCCTGGTTGACTTAGGGCAGTCTCTAGTCTAACCCTAACCTCAGCCTTTCCTCCTGGACGCAGAGCCCTCTGGAAGCTGCAGGGGCTGTACTAATTGTTGCTACCTTCCCAGGCACGATATAAAGAAAGGCCTGTGGTTCTAGGTCAACTGATGTCCGGCTCGATGGATGGTAGAGGTATTGGTTAAATGGTTGCTGCTAACACTCTTCCAGGATCCACTGGAAGAGTTGTGTTGAAAACGTGTTGAATAAAGATGAGTGTATTCAGCAGGGCTGGTTGATAGCCCTGGGCAACCCTAGTGGAGAACCAGGCCTGGAGGCCCCACAGTGTCTCCATGTGGTGAGGTGGCACTTTGCTTTCTCCCAGTATTCCTGTGGCCTCTGACTTGATGGCTAGAGCCTGATCCCCTGCCCCTTGCAGTATTGTAAGAAGGACGTCTAGGCTGAGGAGCACTACCATGTGGAGGCTCCAACTAGGGCAGTGGTGCCCTGCACACAGTGGTAACAGCAGTAACCATGCACCCGTGCTCCTGAAACTGGTTCCTCAGATAGGCTGCTCCCCCTAGAGAGAAAGCTGGGTGCTTGCAGAATAGGGGTGAGGGTGTTTATGGTCACTCTGGGTGTCTTCTGACCTGGACTGAGCCTCCTGCAATGAGACACACGGTTTCCTGGGGCAGGGAAGCCACTCCACCTTCCTGGCACTAGTAGATGCTCCTGCTGTGAGCCTAGGGAGGTGGGGAGGAGGCCACTGACTCAGATGCAAGTCATTATCTGTAATTTGGAGTCTTTTGACCCAGTTGTAGTCAGAATACAAACTAGAGTGAGTGAATAAGAGAAGAAAGTGAATGATTCATCCAGCTTAGGCGGGATCTGGTGCCCTTTGGGGCTTTGCAAGCCCTCTGTAGGCACCCTGACCATTTAGGGTCAGGAATGTTAGGAGCAGAATTTAGTCCCTTGGCCCCTGCCTCCTCTTCCTTCATTTTGGAATGGTCTTTTCCTGCTGACATGTTTCCTACCCTTGCACCCTAGGAGGTCACCCAATTCTGCAGCTAGTGCAGGGTTTGTAGCCCTCAAGAGGCTCTGTCAGCTGTAGGTGAGGATGGATGTGTCAGGTGCCGGGAAGGAAGGGGCTGGTCAGAATGTGAAACTTGAGCTGATTTGAGCAAGAGGTGTGCTATGCAGGTTCCCAACTTGACCTGACTAGTCCTGTAACCATAGCAACACTCCCAGCATTCCAGAAAGCTCCCTGGCATGCTATCCATAGCAGTTCCTGAGCAATTTTAATGGGAGTTACCATTCTAGAACTTACTCCCTGTGACATGAGTCAAAAGTGTGTGGTCTCTTCCTGAGTCTCCATGACTGAGCTTTGGAGGTGCAGCTGGGTAAGGTGTTAGTAGTTTGGTCCTGGTCCATTTTGTGGTTGAACAGTGTTGTCTTGAGAGTGGTGGATATACCATACCTAGTTTTCTTGTTCACCTCCTGATGGCCATCGGGGTTGTCCCCAGTTTGAGGCCCTCTTTTTTTTTTTCTTTTATTTTTTTCATTCAAAAATTTATACTTTCTCCCCTTATCCCAGTCTCCCCCTCCCCCGGCTCTCCCATTACTCACCCCCGCTCTCCCACTACCCCTCCTCCCTCCCCCTGCTTCATTAAGAGAGGGCAGGGTACCCTGCCCTGTGGAAAATCCAAGGCCCTCCCCCCTCCATCCTGGCCCAAGAATGTGTGCATCCAAATAGACTGGGTTCCCAAAAAGCCTAAACATGCAGAGAAGATAGGTCATAGTGTCATTATCGATGGCTACTCAGTCTGCCCCCATTGGCAGCCACATTCAGAGAGTCTGATTTAGTCATATGCTCCTTCAGTCTCAGTCCAGCAGGATTGAGTGAGCTCTCATTAGATCAGGCACAGTCTCAGTGTTAGACCAGCCCCTCGCGGTCCTGACTTCCTTGCTCATCTTCTCCCACCTTCTGCTCTTCGACTGCACCTTGGGATCTCAGTCCATTGCTCTGATGTGAATGTGGTTCTCTGCCTCTATCTCTATCCATTAGACGAGATTTCTATGGTGATGATCAAGATATTCATCAATATGACAATGGGACAAGGCTAGTTCAGGCACCCTCTCCTCTGCTGCCCATATACCTAGCTGGGGACACCCCTGTGGACACCTGGGATCCCCTCTAGAGCCAAGTATCTTGCCAAACCTAAAATGACCCCCTTAAGGTAAATATCTTATTCCCTTCTCCAATAACCACCCTTCCTCCATCTCCACCCTCCCTCTCTCCCCAGCTTACCCCAGCCCTTCCCTTGTTTCTTCTCTTGAGGCCCTCTTGATAAGGCTTCCATGGTTGCCTTTTTTGGGCATGGGGTTTTCTTTTTCAGTTTGTTTTTATCCTTGGCGGGCATGTGTGGCATATGTGTGGAGGCCAGAGGGGCAACTTCCAAGTCATTTCTCTCCTTCCTTATGTGGGTTCCGGGGATTGAACTCAGGTTGCTTTATCCACTGAGTCATTTTGCCATCCCATATGCGTTTAATCTTCATAGCTGGTTTTCAACTGTGTCACCACGTTTCCACCAGCACTGTGTGGACAGACTGGTGCCCCTTCCCTCCATCCTCTTTAGCAGCTGGTGTCTTTGGTCTCATTGGTTCTCATGCTAGTTTTGATTTTCATTTCCTAAAAGATGAGTGCAATTGAACACTCACTTGTGTGGTTCAGTGCCCTCTTTGGATTCTCTCTCTCTCTTTCTTTTTTTTTATTTTCACATGCTTATTCTGTGGGTTAAGTTTTGAGTTTTAGGTGAAAGAGAAAGACTGTCAGTATTTTTCCCCCACCGTACACCATGTATTTAGCACATTATTTGCTAAGTGATGGCTCATGGGATATCATGAAGCAAGTGACCAAAATGTTGGAGAAGGGTAGGCACATTGAGGACCTGCAGGTATGCTGTGTGGAGAGGTCCGGCTTCCATGCAGCCCCCTCAGGGATGTGGTTACTGCTATACTACAGCAGTCTCTACAGAAGAGCTGTGAGGCAGCTTGGCAAGTTGTAGAGGATGCAGAGGAGATGCTGCTTAGATGAGTAAGTGGTGGTTACAGGCACGTTTGCTGGGCAAGGGACCAACGTACTCAGAGAAGTGAGGTTATTCAGGAGTCCCAGAGGGGCTGCATTGGCTGGCTGGTGGTAGATGGTTCCTAGTCTGTAGAGGGAGGGCTGTATGGGAGCCCTTGACTATGAATAAACAAACTACTCTAGGGTCTTGGGAAGGCAGGCAGGGGCTTCAGGAAAAATCTTGGCACCACCTTACCCTCTCCCCTGTGATCTCAGCTGAGTCTGGGAAGCTGCCTCCTTTCCTAGAAAGTACTGGTCAGGAGAAAGCCAACAGCAGGAATCTGGATAGACAGCTTCATCTTTATTCTTTCCAGAAAGCAAACTTAACTGGAGAGGCTGAGAAGCGTCTGTGGCTGTGCTGGGAGCTGCCTAGATATACATACTTGTGAGAGGGGGTTTGGAATGAGTGAACAGGGATCTGCTTTTATGAACTACACATCCAAAACCTCCTTGTTGGGGAATAGAGAGCTTCTAGCCCCAGTTTCTACCCTATTCTTGCCTCCAAGTTCAGCCATTTTTGATGTATGCTATGGAAAGGTGCAGGGAATCCTCTTTTCTTTACAAGTCCAAGTTTCTGACAGAAGGCCCTCAGCCTCATACCTTCTCTGCTTCTGAACATCAGAGCCAGGAGCTATCTTGTGACAGACCCCCAAGGAGTGCTTGGATAAGATTGGCACTACTCAGGAGACGGTGTGGGAGTAGACTAGATGAATTCATTGTCACCTGACAGCTTCCTACACAGGAGGACAGGAGAACCGTAGAATTCCTTAATCACTGTTAGTTTGGTCAGTGTTCCACAAGTCCATATTCATGGTGTATATGGAAGTATAGAAAAGCAAGCCAGCAAAAACTGACCTAAGACTCTCTCACTCCAAGAGGCCAGATGGACATCAGTGGATGGACAGATATCTTTCTAGGACTTTGTCCATAATGGTCTCCAACGGTAAACATTGTGTGTCCTTGCTCTGGTCTTAGGTTGGAAGCTAGTGACTGTAGTTGCCTGTACATTTCTTCCATTCAGTCTCCACTTTTCTCCCCACAGAACCCTGCTATTGCTGACATCTACACGGAACATGCCCATCAGGTGGTAGTGGCCAAGTATGCACCCAGCGGGTTCTACATTGCTTCTGGAGGTAACTTTGAGTGCTGTTTTTGGACACGTGTGGCCCAGATAGCACCTTTTGACTTGGGAATGGGGTGGGTTCTGGTTAAGGGCTTGGAGATTACCATTGACTAACTTTAGTTAAGATAATGAGGAAACTAAACCTCCAGACGTGCCATATGCAGACCGACAGTGGATACTTTGTAGTTTGCAGTGTTCTAGCTGGAGGTCAACAGAAACACTTCTATGAGGCAGGCCTCTGGGTATCTGCACTATGTTGTTGGAACTTGGCCTGGGCATGTCATGACTGTTTTATGTCAATCCACCAGCTGCTTCTTTCCAGCCATCCTTGCAACCAGTCCAGTGCTAGCATTGTGTGAGAGACCTGGCCTTTATACCCTCTGGCCTGAACCACTGGGAACTGTGGCAGATGGGACAGACAGGCAGTTATTTATATTTGTGGGAGTTTACACTCTTTGCTCTTAGAAGTAGCATTTAACCCTTTACAGGTGAGAAGAAGAAGTGGGGAAGGTAGAGTAGTGTACCCTGCATCTTATTCATTTATCCACTCAAATCATTCATTCATTCATTTTCCTCATTTAGATAACCAAACAATTAATGGCCTGCTTGCTTATCTCTGTTCCCAGCACAGGGAGGGAAGTGTGAATGAGCGATGGCTGGGAGTGAGAGCCCAGGCACTTGGTCAGAACAGGGAGGACCTGTGGCCATCTTTATCTACTGCCCTCATACCCTTTGTGGTGGTGTCTAGGACATGGCAGACTGCAGGGCTGGGAGGGCCTAACTCCTTACTGGTTGTATATTCTCAGTCTGATAATTTACACTCTTGTACCTTAGTTTTCTCTGTGAACTGGGGCTGCAGATTCTCTGGGGGTTGAGGATCTAGCAAAGTGATTTATGCACAAGTCTTGTTAGGGATGACCATGGCAGCTATCAGTGAAGCTGACAGAGGCAGGACAGCAGGTGTGCTGTAATAGTGAATGGCTGGCCTAGGAATCTGACACACTGTAGGGCACTTTACTGGGTTTGTGTTTAGATACTTCCACTTCTGTAAAACTAACTCAAATCTGTTTGTTTTTTTTTTTTTTTTTTTTTTTTTTATAATCTGGTAGAGGTTTTTGCCTCTGGCCCCTCTTGCCAGCAAAAATCACTCTTCATTTAAACCCCAGGATTTGGCTGGAGTGCCTTTTAAAGTTGTGTTTCACACAGGGCTGAGTGCTCTAAGAGGAAGGTTGCTAGTGAGGGTAGCCACCATCTTGGCATAGCTCCTGCTTTGCCATCCCAATCTGAGAGCCTTTGAGCCTAAACCTGACCTCACTGTCCTCTTGGAGCTGTTGGGCAAGACAGAAATCTGATGGCCTCCAGATTAAATGCAAAATCTTTGTAGGATGTGGATGCTGAGGGTGCGACAAAGGACAGTCTATGAAAGGGAACATTGGTATGGTTTTGATGTTCTTTGAACTCCCTGATTTGCTGGTAGAATGGAGGGAGCTTCTGGGTGGAGGTCACATTTTCACATTTTCAGCATACTTCTTTGAGGAAGGCAAAGTGATTGTTAAAGGTAACAGTGGGAACCGACCACGCCTTTAATCCCAGCACTTGGGAGGCAGAGGCAGGCGGATCTCTGTGAGTTCGAGACCAGCCTGGTCTACAAGAGCTAGTTCCAGGACAGGCTCCAAAGCTACAGAGAAACCCTGTCTCGAAAAACCAAAAA
>JAQHUG010000336.1:17740-52487 GCA_028555095.1 Dicrostonyx torquatus | reverse complement strand
GCTTTGGAGCCTGTCCTGGAACTAGCTCTTGTAGACCAGGCTGGTCTCGAACTCACAGAGATCCGCCTGCCTCTGCCTCCCGAGTGCTGGGATTAAAGGCGTGCGCCACCACCGCCCGGCTAACTATTCGGTCTCTTTGGTAACTACTCTGTCCCCAGCACCCAGCCTGGGACTTGGCCCCCATCCCGTGTTTGATGAATGTTGAGGTCTACCCAGATAGGTTGAGGTCTTGATTTTGATCTCCAGGCTCTTCCTATCTCTTTCCTGTTCTAACTTCCTCTGAAAAGAGTGAAGTGAGCCCAGAGGAAGAGGCTGCTGGTCTGGTGGTAGAGGTCATGCATAAATGACTGGATGCCAGTCAAGGGATGGCATGGAGAACTGCATGAGGAGTGGCAGGAGTAGATGCACTAGGGGATAGAAAAGCTGGGTCCTGCCCTGCCGAAAAGGGGGGAACAGTGTAGGCCTCATGATCATGTATACTTGAGTTAGTGTGCAAATGAGTGTGTGTGTATGCATGAACATGTATCTTTGTGGTGCCTGTGTACATTTTTATTCATGAGTTATATGCATATATGTGTAGGGTACCTATGTATATATGGATTGCCTCTGTATGTTTAGAGGAGGGGCAGTGCCTTTCCTGTGCACTCACAGCTCCTTTAGTGCTGGCTTCATCCTTTCCTTGTTGGCCTATTGGTTCAGTGACTAACCAGGTCTCTGTTTTTTTCTGGAATATGACTCAACACTGCTGTCTTCCTGGACTTTTAACCCCAGATGAATGGGGAGGGACTTTCTGGCACACCACTACCTAGCTTGTTTTCTGTTCCTGGGGATTGGTGTCCCATCTGGACATGATATAGGAATAGCTTTTCCAGTCTTGTGCATGTCCTGGTTCTAGACCAGTGATTCTCAACATGTGGGTGGTGACCCCTTTGAGATTGAATGACCCCTTTCACAGAGGTCGCTAAGACCATTAGAAAACACAGATATTTACATTATAATTTATAACAGTAGAAAATTATAGTACGAAATAGCAATAAAATAATTTTATGGTTGGGGATCGCCACAACGTGAGGAATTCTGTAAAGGGTCATGGTATTAGGAGTTCAGAAGCACTGCTCTAGACATTGGTCCTATGTTTTCTTGTTGTGGGGGTCTGTAGTGTGCAGAGCCTTAGTTCGTGGTTCACTTGGAACAAGAACTGATTGCGCTCCGAGGACTAGTCTGAGATTGCACATATATGACTTCTTTTTGACCTCATAGCAACCCCATGAGCTGACCCTGTAGGAACCGTGTGTGAGGTCTTGAGATTTAGTCCCTGAATACTTGACTCACAAGGTCTGGATGCTAGCTGCTGCCCTCCTCTGGAGCTGCCCTTGCTCTCCCCAACTTCTGCTAAGCCCGGAAAGGGAAGATGTTTTCAGCTTCTACTTCTACTCAGTGCTCACTAAAGCGCTGTGACACCCTCAGGAAAAGATACACCCTGCCTGCCTTCTTGGAGCCATGTGAGCTTTGTAAACCTAAAGACTTAAGTAAAGCACTCCCTTTCTTTCCGTGGCACAGGCATGATGCTGATTTGGGAAGAGGTGGGTGGGGACCCCAAGTATTCCTTTCTTTACAATCTGTTGGCAGCATTCCATGGGGAACAACTCACACCATAGTCTGTTCATTCTTTGTACCACCCACCTCATCCATCTCACAGAAGCATCTTACTCAACCCCAGTTCTTACATGTAGGGAGGAGGGGCAAATGTTGAAGAGACTGAGTTTGCATATCTGCCTGTAGGAGCAAGACTTATGGTGTGCAAGTGGCCGCAGGTCATCACGCATCATGGTCTGCTCAGCTGCACCTGTGCAAACAGGAGAAGCAGGCCCTGTAGCATTATCATACTTGAGAAATGGAGAGTTTCAGTCCAAGTGTTGTGGATCCCATGCAAATGCTCTGCAAATCATACTGGCAACCGCTTTCTAGTATGCTGAGATTTGGCTATCCCTGGGCTCTTTCTGATCCTACCCAAGGGTTGCTGGCCCAGTGGAACATAAGGGTACTGTGACAGCTATGTGGAGGCAGCACCTTGATTTAAGAGTGGCTGAATGCTAAGCCTGGATCAGAAGAAATGGAGCTGGTGCTGTGGCCATGCTTCCCTGGCTGGTGGTGAAATGTGGCCATTCTACCCCGTCATGTCCTGCAGATGTCTCTGGGAAGCTAAGGATCTGGGATACCACACAAAAGGAGCATCTTCTAAAGTATGAGTACCAGCCTTTTGCTGGGAAGATCAAGGACATAGCCTGGACTGAAGACAGTAAGAGGATCGCCGTGGTCGGGGAAGGAAGGGAGAAGTGAGTCATTCACCTCAGCCCCTCCCTGCTCCCACCCCCATACTTGTACTATGGCCTGCCCTTTTGTAGGAAGAGGCTGAAGTAAGGTCTCTATGGATTTGGACAAGTGTGACTCAGCTCCTGAGTATGCCAGCACACTTTCTTTCCCAGTGGTGTGACTAGTTGGAGCCACTGACCCCTTCAGGGCCAATTTTTTATGTGTCAGGGAGACTCCATAACACAGTAGGGATGTCACCTTCTCTCTCCACACTCTGTCCTAAGCCCATTACTTCCTGGAACTCTGGGCTCTACTTGTTGTGCCTGTATCCTAGGCAGCAAGAAAGGGCCTGGTGGTAAAAGAAAAGTTACTTTATTGGAGCATCCTTTAAGCCATTAGACATGACCACTCAAAGCTGCAGGAAAAAGAGCTGCATATTTTTTTCTTGTAGATGGGCCCATATCCTGAGGTTCTTTGTACATGACAAATAGGTAAACAGATCCTGTTGGGGGAGATGGCTGCCCTGATGGGACTAGTGACCAGCAGGGTGAGAGCTGTAGCCCAGGTTTTCATTAGCAGAAAGTAGTAGCTACAGCAGTTTGTGGCCAAAGGCGGCAGCACAGAGCAGGCCAGTTCCTTTCCACCAGGAGGTAACAACTCGCCTATTGCCTGGCCTTCCTAGAGAAACTTAGAAAGTGATAAAGCCAGAAAGCTGTTCCCCAGTGCTGCTTCCTGTAGCACCATTGGTGTTGCAGGTGCTAACACTGGGCCATGCAGACATGGACAGTTGGCCCCTTTCCTGCATAGACTCCGTCTTTTCTGGGATGCCTTTGGACATGAGCTTGAAAGCCCCAAATCAGTCCTTAGGGCATTATCAGTCCCTAGAGCATCTTATGGTAGGCATGCAACATCCATCACAGGCCTGTGCTCCAACAGCTTTCCCATTGGCTTCCTCATTGTCCTTTCTGTATTAATTTTTTTTTTTCTTTTTCCTCTTTCTCTCCTTGACTCTTGGTTGGGGAAAGGTTTGGAGCTGTCTTCTTATGGGACAGTGGCTCTTCTGTGGGTGAGATCACAGGACACAACAAAGTCATCAACAGTGTGGACATCAAGCAAAGCAGGCCCTACCGACTAGCAACAGGAAGTGATGATAACTGTGCAGCGTTCTTTGAAGGCCCCCCATTCAAGTTCAAGTTTACAATTGGCGTAAGTAGGCTTTCTTTTCTCTTAGGGTGGTTTTGGGTGAGTTTTGTGGTTTGTGTGTGAGATCATGGAGCCTGGGTGAATATGTTTAGATATGGATACAGGAAAGGAACGGTGTATGCTCTAAGTGCTGTAATGTATAGGAAGCAGATTCAGTGGGGAAAATATGCAGAGATGAAGATGTTCCCATCCCTGGACCTCATAATCCTATTCCAGGCTGGACATGAAGGCTCCAGCAGGGAAGGGCATGTCCCAGGAGAATGTGAGTGCACATAGTATTAGGGTAGCGAATGCCAGTGTATTTGGCTCTGTTAAGCTGGCCTTGCTAAACTACCAAATTAGCCAAAAGATCTACTTCCAGGACATATGAGTTGGCCTTTAGGGTAACTCCGTGTAGAGCAGAGATGCCCGGAGTGGAATTTGGTTGAGGAGTCAAGTGCTCAGCCTTTTTTTTGAGGAGTATTCAGAGTCCCTGCTCCGCAGTTGTCCCTTACTTGGCCAAGTGACAGGCTCTTCTACCTCCTGTTTCTCATCACTGGGTGGTGGTCTGTGGGGCCTTGTCCGAGGTGTAGCTGGTAGTGCTCATGCCCTGTCACTGCTCTACTGTTCAGGCTGCCATTCTGGAGTGAGGGTAACTGACGGGGGCCAGTATTCAGGCTAACTAACACACTGGAGTGAGGTTAGGTGATTGGGGAGAAGGCTCTGTGACCTGGGCAGCCTTTACAGCTCTCTTGCTTGCCCTGGCATTCCCAGGGACTCTTCCCAATATACCATAAACAAAGCAGCTAGTCCTAGTTCTGATAATGGGACATGGAGTGACTGTTTAATCAGAAAGGACCTGTCTTCTGTCCTTGAAGGTGTAGTTGAGTTTGTAGCTTCTCCAAGGTCTTCAGACTTATCCCTCAGAAATGTCAGTGATTCCAGTGTCCATACTTCATTGAGGATTAAATGAGATACTATCTTTAAAGTGGCTTGCTGAGGAGGACTGTTAATTTTAGTATTTTAGTAACAAGTGATAAATAGCAGGCACAGCATCCCTGGCAGGGCAAGGATAGGACTCAAGTAGTAGGCTGTTTCCATAAACAGGTCTTGGCTAGAGTACAGATGACTATCTAGGGATCCCTCCTTTGTCTTGAAGTCGGCTCTGCTTCATCCCTAGGGAAGCTAAGTGAGGTCTGTGTCCAGCAGGTGTGCTGATCCAAGTTCTTAATCTCTTAGTTCTCATCCTGGTCTGCTGTGGCCTCCATTGGGAGATAGTGGCTGCGTGGCTATTCTTGCAGCTTTGTTAAAAAATGTGGCTCCGGGTGGTGGTGGTGCACGCCTTTAATCCCAGCACTCGGGAGGCAGAGGCAGGCGGATCTTTGTGAGTTCGAGACCAGCCTGGTCTACAAGAGCTAGTTCCAGCGCAGGCTCCAAAGCCACAGAGAAACCCTGTCTCGAAAAAAAAAAAAAAAAAAAAAAAAAAAAAAAAGAGTTGACCATTTTTGCTGGGCGGTGGTGGCGCACGCCTTTAATCCCAGCACTCAGGAGGCAGAGGCAGGTGGATCTCTGTGAGTTTGAGACCAGCCTGGTCTCCAGGACAGGCTCCAAAGCCACAGAGAAACCCTGTCTCAAAAAACCAAAAAAAAAAAAAAAGATGTGGCTCAAGGTCGGTGTTCTCAAGCAGGGGTGGATGGCCCCATGGACTCTGAGTTGAGGAATGCTGAGCCAGCCAGTCTCTGGGGTCTAATCTTGGGGGAGTGAAGAGGTTTCTGCATCAACTAAGAGCTGTCCTGCAGTTTTCTAGTGATGCTACCTGCCTTCCACAGACCTCCCTCCACAGTTTAGACTCTTGGTCTGAGCTGTATGTGGGTGGGGTTAGAGTGGTCCTTTCTCTTGCACATGTGGATTGACTTGTGGCAAAAGAACACAGCAGCTAAAAAGCATTTAATGGAGCTGTGGGGTCAGGGTTTGTCACTGGCAAGGAAGGAGCCTGTGCCTCTCCTCAGTTTTCTGTGTGAACTCACTGGGAGACTGACTGATGCACAGTCCCCTTCTCCACATTCTCAGCTGGCCATCTCTAGGTGGACACCACCATTTATACTGAAGTCCTTGGAGCCTACAAACCTGGGCCCTGACCAGGCCTGGAAGGTGCAGAAAGGGTTGTGGATCAAGGAACAGAGACCCAAGTGGCACCTGGCACAGACTGGTTGGTTCTGCTATCTTCCAGCTTAAATGTACCTCTGCACTCTCTCAGACCAGAACACACACACACCCATCCAGACCCCATAGCTGCAGGGAAGGTTCACCTTTCCATCTAAAACTATTCCTACAGGACCAACTGACGAAAGGGAGAGAGGACCCATTGGTAAGGTAATGGAGACTTGGAGTCAATAACTGAATGTGTGTCTGATCTCGGCTGCTAGCCAGTACGAGTGAAGCTGCAGTTGTAGAGCTGGACAGGGGTGATGTCTGCCCTGCTGTGGCTTCCCTCGTGATGTCTTCCTCCTGACTGTGGGGTAGGGTAGTGTGCTGACAGATGGGAAACAATAGAAAACCTAGAGTAGGTGGGGCTCTCTGTGAAAGATGGGCTGAGTACCCACGTGTGGGGTCTGATAACGAAAGCTTCAGCTGTCGTGGCCCTAAGGAGTTCATTGAGCTTTTCCTAGTGAAAGGCTTTAAAAACTAAAATATCTGAGGCTTTAACTAAAAATATATGAGGGTGTTGGTTTTTTTGTTGTTATTATGTTTGTTAGAGAAGATTAACTTTTTTTAAACTGAAATTCAAATAGCAGTCCTTTGTCACCAGATATTTCATTCCTACTCCATGAATGCTAGGAACCAGGCTACCTCTACTTCCTTCTTCTGTCTGCAGGCCAAATAGCCTGTGCTTGCTAGAATCTTCATTCAAGTGAACAGCCCACAGGTACTCTGTCCTTGAAGTCAAACATCTCACATCTGCTTTCTACCTCACGGTTTATCTTTAGGCAAGAAACCCAGAGCTGTAAGGGTCTTGGGACTGAAGTGGATAGTTACCCTGTGAGAGCTTTCCCAAGCACTGGGAGGAGAGCCCATAGTGTGTCACTGGGACAAGGCACAATTGGGGGATGAGTTCAAGCTGCTGCCTCAGAAAGTAATTGTTAGGAATTTCTATATGATATGTGATGAGACCAACCTGTGATGTGCTAAGCTCAGAAGGAAAGTAGTAGCTGGGAGAAAGATAAATAGGACCTGATCTACCAAGGTCATGTCCAACTTGCTGGTCCAAGTGTAGAGATCATATCACATCCCATCATTGTTAAGAGCAGGGCATAGACTTGAGTAATTCTGAAGTGAGCTCAGGTTTACCTGTAGCCAGAGTTTTTTATGCCTGCCAGCCCTAGCTACCACACTTGGGTGTTGTCCATATTTGAAAGTAGGGTGGAGAAACCTTTTTCCTGAAATAGACCAAAGTACTACCTTGTCTATACCCACTGTGGATTTTGGATGTAGTAGGTGACCTTATGAGGTAACCAACCCTTCAGGAACAAAGGAAAGACCATGGGTAAGATGGGCAGGTTTCCCTTCGGGGGGTCCAATCTTGGCCTTCGAAGGAGTGAGTGGGCCATCCCTGTCACTGCCCAGTAGACCCATGAACAAAGTGGCCATGATAGCAGAGAAGGAGATTTTGCATGAGATTGGCAATATGGAATTCTGCTCACCAAGGTTGATCTGGCCACAGCTGATGATGAATGCCAGATCTTCTAACTGCAGAGAGAAACACTAAGCCCCAATATGGCAACCATTCTCTAGGGCAACCAACCAAACAAGGCAGGTAGACTACATTGGACCACTTCTTCATGGAGAAGGATAATGCTTTGTAGAGTAGGTACTTATTCTGGTTATGGATTTGCCTTTCCTGCACATAATGCTTCTGGAAGACCCAGTGGTACTTAAGATGTCAGTAAACATCCCCAAGAACATTAGGGATGCTCTTTGGAGGCCTTTGGCATGCCCCTATGGATGAATCATAGAGAAGACCTTTGGGATTTTGGAGCAGGGCTCTCTCATCATCTGCAGACATTTCTCCCTTTGAGAAACAAGTGCGAATTCAGGAGGGCTTCTGCAGAAGGTCTTTAATGAGCCAACCTGGGTAACCTTTAATGAGCATGTCCAATACAGAGTCAGGCCATTAAGGAGCTCAAGAGCACCTGAATGCCCATCAGTGGAGTAGATTTGAATGTCTACTTGAAACTTGTTTTTTTCTTTGGTTTATTGTTTTGTTTTGTTTTTTTAAATTTGTTTTTTGTTGTTGGTGGGTTTTTTTTGTTGTTTGGTTGGTTGGTTTTGGGTTTTGTGTGTATGTGGTGGGTTTTTTTTTTTTGTTATTTTGTTTTTTGGTGGTGAAGAAGATGAGGATGGGGATAGTGTAGGAGTGTGGGGTTGGAGAGAGGGCTCTTGGGGAACTTACTGATACAGTCTGTACCCAGGTTCATTAAGTATTGGCTACAAGGGGACAAGAGTAATTCCAGGAGAATGGAACATTTCACACAGGGATGTTGAAGACTGGACCTGTGAGGTTGAATGTGATACCTCTGGATGACTGGGCCGGGGACCAGAAGTCTTTGTCTGGCACAGTAAGTGGAGGAGTCAGGCAGCCACTGAGACACTTTCCAAACTCCCTCCACACTGCTGGGCCCTGTCAGTGGAAAGCACTATTCTTAGCCCTCGTTTTCTTTGGCTAATGAGCTACTGTTGGCTGTTCTGCCTGCACATGGTCTATTTCAGGAGCAAACATGTCTCCTGCCCATATACACTGTGGTACCTGAGTTCCAGAAAGGAATGATGGACTAAGGCTCTAAATGGGCTCCTGTAGGCTCTGTCACCTATTCCTTGTCTGCTTTGTCCAGCCTTCTCTTGGCCTCTTAAACCTGTGTGGTCTCTAGGGCGCAGTACCTCATCTCTACCATATTGTGCATTTTCCAAGAGAGTCCCACAAAGGTAGCTTTGGAGCTTGACCACAGGCCCTGATGGAGGTCCTGGAGTCTATGTGTTATTTCCAGTATTGCCTCCTAGGATCACCCTACATCTGGCCAGTCAGGTACTAGGGGTCTATCTGACCCCAGGGAAGCAGTGGCAAGGAGTTTGTTAGAGACTGGAGTTGAGTACTTGCTGTCTGCTTTTCTCTAATGTTCCTTGCATTACATGTTCCTTTTACACAGTAACAAGTCTGCACCCCTGGTCTATCCTCTGGTCTCATGCAGTGTGGCGAGTTGTGCCTCCTGAGAAACTACAGTTAAACAGATTCAGTATGAGGGTAACCAAAAGAGCAGAACAGCAGGCAAATACAAACATAAGTAAGGAGTCTCCATAACTAGAGCAGGGCCCTTGTGCCATTACTACCTCCCAAGACTAGGGACCATGGCCTGCCTTAGGCCTTGTCTCAGACTCTTCGTCCTGATTGACAGCCACAGCCACTGCTTGATTTCTTTTAAAAAGTCATTTGTTCTTCAGGAAACACCCCCAGAGCTAACTAGGCCTGACAGGAGGTGCCTCTTATGGCTATCTCAGAGCCAGGAATTAGTAAATAAGCTGTCTGGGGCCCCAGAGGGAAGAGGAGGCTCTTGACAAGGGAGGGAAAACTGACTGAAGAATAGCCTTTCACACTGAGCTATGCCATGACGGACTGCCTGGGAGTTTCTCTAAGTCCATGTTCCTGTGGACCTGTGTTTGGGGGCAGGGGCTTAAGTAAAGCACTTTTGTAAGCTTTGTCAAGTATGACAGCCCTCTCTCCCACAGGATCACAGCCGCTTTGTCAACTGTGTGCGGTTCTCTCCTGATGGGAACAGATTTGCCACAGCTAGCGCTGATGGCCAGGTAAGAACTGGCACAGAGAAGGGGACTATACGTAGGCAGGTTCATGGTAGTGCTCCCTGTCCCCGTCCCCCCCCCCCCAGGGATCACCAAAGTCCAGCAGGTATAGGTCTCTCATTTCAAAGACTGCTCAAGGCTCCAACTGTATAGCCACAGTTGCTAGGGAAGTGGTGGAGCAATGGCACACTACATCAGCTTCTACATAACTTGTTTGTTTCTTGAAGATATTCATTTATGATGGGAAAACGGGAGAGAAAGTGTGTGCCCTTGGAGGAACGAAGGCCCATGATGGAGGAATTTATGCTGTAAGTATAAATATGCTTCCTGATTTGCTGGTTTTAATTTGCCAGTTCTGTATTGATAGTCAAGTCATAGTAGATTGTCTGAAACTAGATGAATATTGATGTAAGCAGCTAAGAGTTGAACCATAGCACAGCTTTAAGTCATAGTCGGGTGTGAGCAGCCAATGGCCGAGCTGGGCTCATCCTAACACCTTCTTCAGGTACATATTCTCTCTCGTGAAACTGTGGCTGTAGGGTGCTGCTTTCAGGGCACATGTGGTTCTGAAACCCTTTGACATACGGCACTGTTTTGTTGAAATAGATTAGTTGGAGTCCTGATAGCACTCATTTGCTGTCTGCTTCTGGAGACAAAACCTCTAAGATTTGGGATGTCAATGTGAACTCTGTGGTCAGCACATTTCCCATGGGCTCCAATGTTCTGGACCAGCAGCTGGGCTGCCTGTGGCAGAAGGACCACCTTCTCAGCATCTCCCTGTCTGGATACATCAACTACCTGGACAAAAACAACCCCAGCAAGCCCCTCCGGGTCATCAAGGTGAGCCTTGTTCCTAGGTATGGTGTGCCTAGGGAACAGACTCCTGTGGTCTGCTGTGAAATGGGGAAACAGGGATAGCCAAATGGAAGCAGAGATGTCAGGTTTCCTTGACCCTTTGGCAGAAATCAAGTTGATATTTTGGGACATTAGTAACCCCCTGGAAGTATTGTGAGCAATGCACAGTTAGGGTCTGCGTTGTTCTCTGCTGCTGAAACTCACTATTTCCTGAGTGGTGTGACTTTCTGTTAGGACTTGCATTGTGCCTCCCGACTCGAGACAAGACCAGGAATGTTCTGAGTGTTAAGGCAGGATATAGAGCATGGAAGGTGGTAAGATGGAGACTGAGTGGATAAGTGAGATGGGGGCTCAGCTAGGAGTCAGTGGGAGGGTGGCCTTGAATTTGGATCATGGTGTAGTTTGAAAATGGGCATAAGGGTCAAAGATACCCTGGGGTTCACAGGAATAGAGGACAGGAGCTGCCAGAGCCCCAAAGGCCATCCTGAATAGAACATACCTTGAGGTTCCAAACACTCCCTGGGGCTTGCTCAAGCCAAGTGCTGCAGGCCATGTTGTGCTTTCCTGGCTGAGAGAATGTCTCACTTCTGCCTCCATCTGCCTCTGCCACTTTGGCCTCTCAGGAGATCTGTAGCCAGGTGGGGCAGCCCCCAGGACCACCTTTGCCCTGTCTTCTAGAAGATCTTAGGGCCCTTAATGACTGAGCCGTGATTTTAAGGGAGGTTTTCCACAGCCAGGCTTCCTTATTTAGGGTTACTATTTGCCATGCTGAAACACTGTGACCAAAAGCAATTTGGGGAGGAAAGGGTTTATCTGGCTCACACATCCATATATCTGTTCATCATCAAAGGAAGTCCGGACAGGAACTCACACGAGGGACAGGCACTTGGAGGCAGGAACTACAGAAGCCATGGAAGGATGCTGCTTTCCTGTCTATCTCAGACTGCTTTGTTATAGAACACATTACCACCAGTCCAGGGATAATACTACCCATAATGGGCTGGGTCCTCCTTCATCAGTCACTAACTTAAAAAATGCCCTACAGGGTGGCCTATAGCCCAATCTTATAGAGGCATTTTCTTAATTGAAGTTCTTCTCAGATGACTTTAGTTTGTATCAAGTTGGCATAAAACTATCCAGAACATAGGCTCCTTTCCCTGTTCCTCACCCCCCATCCTAGTTGCTAATAATTTCAAGAGTTTACATTTTAAACTGTTCCAGAAAAAAAAATAAAAAACAAAAAAACAGTCCAGCTCTTCTCTAGCCAGTACAACCTGCTATTCAAAGGGCCAAATATGCAGGGTCACAAAGGGATCTCCTGACCTTCCAATCCCACTGAGTGATTTCCCAGAACAAGGGAACTTGGTGCTGACCTGAGGACAGAATTGGGAGCCCCTCTGTTGGTGGGTCTCAGACCAGGGTTGGGTGTGTGACACAACATGGGTATCACTGTGGGTGGGAAGTCATGTATGATGAAGCCAGAGCTTCCCAGAGACGGACACTTCTGTGCTATGGCTCTAGTTTCAATTGTGAGAAATTGTGCAGATAAAAGTTCTCAAAGAAACTATATCTCATCTTCTTTGTACAGCAGTATAGCTCATGCCAGGTGGACACTGCCGCTCGCAGGCTGCTGAGAACACGAGCTGTACCCCAGTGAACAGAAGTTTGAGATTGGAATACGATGCTTAGCACGGCTACATGACCGCCTTACCTGGGAGCTTTATAGCAAAGGGCTCCTGGCTGCCCAGAGAGACTCCATCTGGGTCTCTGTAGCTGGCCTGTTTTTCATGCTTGAGGGTGTGTGAGAATCACCTAAGAATATTAACTTGTTAAACAACCCAACCTCAGAGAGGACTGGACATTGTGATGAAGGCCGAAATCTTAAGTCTCTCAAGCAGGGCCATTGCCAGAGGCAACCAGGAAGCACACAGGTCCCCAGAATCTTGCTGAGTTTGGGTTTTCATGCAGCAGACCAGGAAGTCTCTTGGACTCCCCTGAGGCTCGTTCGTACTGTGTTGAACAGAACACAACCCGGGCTCTTACCTCTTAAGACATCATACAGTGCATTCTACCAAGGACTGTCACTATTAGCTGAGGGTAAATGCCATATTGTAGCAATAAAGGAGACCCACAGGATCCCTGAGACAGGATGTGGGGAAGAAGCCCCAAGCATGAAGCAGACCAGCAAGGCTAGTTGGGAACCCAGGGCAAGGGTGAGGTCAGAGCGCAAGACGTGCTGTTTGAGCCAATCACTGAGGAGGTGAGAAGTGCTCTCTAGAGAGTCCTGTGTACACAAGGTCACCTCTTTCATCAGTTGGGAGGAATACTAGGAAGAATAAGTACCAGGGAGGGCCTGAACCAAAGTGGTCACCCCTAGAGTACCAGGGCCTCTAGTGTATAATCCTATCCTGGCTGCCTCACACCCTGAGAGAGACCCAGCCAATGTGCTCATGGATGGCAGCGGGGATAAGGGTTAGGTCCTAAGTGCTAGGCTTTGGTGTAGACCTTGTCCTCAGCCCAGGTGGGTTTTAGGTATTGAGGGAGGCAGCATATGGAGGTTTGTCAAATCAGCTGACTGGGAGATGGATGACTAATTGTAGCTCTTGACTTATTTATGGCTGGGGTTCCAGCATAGCTCAGCTCATGATTGGCAGAGGGTAGGACATGCTACCTCGGCTCACCCCATCCCGTTGTCTCCCTCTCAGGGTCACAGTAAATCCATCCAGTGTCTGACAGTGCACAGAAATGGTGGCAAGTCCTACATCTATTCTGGGAGCCATGATGGACATATCAATATCCTTTGACTAGGGAGCTGTCACAGAGACAACTTTTTTTTTTCATTTTTTATTAAATTTAAAAGAAAACTTTACATTTACTCCCCTTGTCCCAGGCCCTCCCGCTCCCCCACTACCCCACCGGCCTCCCCCTGCTTCCTTAAGATGGGGCAGGATACCCTGCCCTGTGGAAAGCCCAAGACCTTCCCCTCTCCATCTCGGTCTAAGAAGGTGTGCATCCATATAGAATAAGTTCTCAAAAAGCCAATACATGCAGAAGAGATAGATAGGTCCCTGTGCCATTATCATTGGCTTCTCAGTCAGTCCCCATTGGCAGCCACATTCAGAGAGTCCGGTTTGGTCATATGCTCATTCAGTCCTGGTCCAGCTGGATTTGATGAGCTCCCAATAGATCAAGCACGCTGTCTCTGTTGGTGGGCCAGTCCCTCACGGTCCTGACTTCCTTGCTCCTCTTCTCCCTCCTTCTGCTCTTCCACTGGACCTTGGTAGCTCAATCCCTTGCTCTGATGTGAGTGTGGGTCACAGAGACAACTTTTCTGTTCCCATGGTGCTGGAGGCCAGACTAGCCAGATGGCACCAGCCCAGCTGTACTCACTTAGCAAGCTGACCTCTGGTACCTCTGTCTGTACCTGGTGCCTTGACCTCTCTTCTCCTTAGGCAGAAGAAAGCCCTGGACCCTGTTCAGCCTAGCATGGTGCCTGAGCTCTCTCTCCACTTGAACTCCTTTTTCTATAATGATGATGCCTTGCTGTGTCCAGTTCTATCACTGGCAATGAAATCTTTGAGTCTCAGGGTTCAGGACTTGACAGACACTTTAGCAGAGGCACTTTGTTCTGAACGTGAGGAAACTGAAGCCCGGAGAGGCAAGATGTCTTTCCTAACACTGCATGACCTGTGAACAGCAAAGCTGGGACTAGTGGGTTCTCTGTGCCCCTTGCCCCCAGAAACTTAGCTTTTTTGGAGGTGTGTAGCTTGTTAGTGGCATGCCTGCCATGCTTGTGCTCTGTCGCCTGTTTCGTGTGGTCACGATGGCCTGTTATCTACATGCTGCCAGCTTCCTGGAAGAGGCTGTCCTGGTATCCTCACAGCATGCCTCCTAAAGCTACTTTGTCTCAGGTTTTCCCAAGACCCCGGAAACTCTCCCATCCTAAAAAGGGTGGATAACCCATCCTCTGCCACTAGGAAAAGTATCAGAGCCGATGGCCAAGCAGCTTCTAGGGCCACTCTGTCCTGCAGTTGTAACCAAGGTCATCAGTACCACCTGCACTCAGACTTGACAGTTTCCTTCAGAGCCCATGTCTGGATTTTCAGCCTACAGCCCATGTATGCCGATTCTCCCACAGGATGGTCATTGGTCACTTGAGCCGAGAGTCTCTTTTGTTGTGTACTTTAACCACACCTTCTCATCTCTGAACACCCCAGGCTCAGTACCCATATGTCACCGCTGAAAGATAGGCCTCCACCATCCTCAGGCTGGTACTCAATAGTACCTAGGCAGTAGTTATGTGAGCATTGGGCCATAACCAGCTTACCTGGGGGTAGTCATGGCCTCAGCTGTTGATTCAGGAGAGACAAAATGAGCATTTGGCTCACATGCAGAATCCCAGTGCACAGTGACATATTAGTCATGCTGTCCCCTTAACATGGTGGTGCTCTCCGTCACTGCAGGAGAGCCTACCTCAGAACGGCTCTTCCACGGGTAGTTAGTGATGCTACAGTTGGAACCACTAATCTGAAATTGTGGCCAAAAGTGTTTTGTCTTTGTTTTTGTTCCCAGAGTATTTACATAGAGATAGCAGCCTTGTGAGTGGGACCCAAGTCTAAACCTGAAATCATTTGTTTCATGTGTATCCTATGGTCCAGAGGTTATGATGCTGTAGGTACTAATATGTCACTGTGCACTGGGATTCTGCATGTGAGCCAAATGCTCATTTTGTCTCTCCTGAATCAACAGCTGAGGCCATGACTACCCCCAGGTAAGCTGGTTATGGCCCAATGCTCACATAACTACTGCCTAGGTACTATTGAGTTTATTGTGTGCCTGTGTTCTGACTGCAAGTACCACATGTTATGGAACTTCCTGGCCTACCGTGGCATTGTGTCGGCACCCAGAAAGTTAGATTTTAGACTATGATACATTAGGTGTGTCAGCCGTCATGTTCATCATCGACAAGTGTGCCTGTGTCCAGCACGCTAGCTTTATGTGCCTTCTTAAAACAAGGCTGTGCTATTTACTGCCTTGGTCTCTTGGCTAGTAGCCAGGTTGCCCCACTGACTTATACTCTCTTAGCTCTGAAATTCTAAGCTTGGCCATCCGTGAGAATGCCTCCTGTTCTTCCTGCGGTGTCTTCTGTCTGTGTGAAGGGCAGCCGTGCCTGTCCAGAGCAGTAGATACTGCCATCTGAGGTCTGGTTTCTCCTTAATTGTACTCCACATTACTGGGATTCAGAGACAGGAGAGAATGACTCCTTCTCTGGAAAAGGCCACACCAATCAGGTGTCCAGAATGACGGTGGATGAGTCTGGGCAGTTGGTCAGCTGCAGCATGGACGACACTGTGCGATACACCAACCTCACGCTGAGGGACTACAGGTACGTTCTGCCGGAGGAAGCCAGTCATGACTTTAGAGAGAGGCCCAGAAGGAGCCACAGGTGCCTGTAACATTCCAGGCCAAGGGGTTTATGTCTGCCCTTTCTGTTTGTTTCTGAACACCATTCAGGTACTAAGCCCAGGATATTGAGTGGCAGGGCCCTAGTAACCAGACTCATGAGTGTGACCAGTTGTAGACTCTGCACCAAAGCAGACTGCAGCCCATGCATTATTATTCTTGTCTGCTTTCCTTTGTCTCTTTCTGCCAATACAGGTAGTGACAATAAAGCTTAGGCTATTGAAAAGGTCAAGGGAAGCTCACAGATTGATGACATGCCAGGTGCTAGGTATAAGGAGCCACCTCCTGTTAAGAGTATAAGTGGATACTGAATCAGAGGTGTCCATCCACAGCAATGAGAGGTGAGAACAGGCAAGGGGGGTGAGATGGGCTGCTCCAAGTCGTTGACTCAGAAATAGACCCACTGACCTTAGTTTAGCAAGACCTCCCACCCACCCCCAACCCCTCCCTGTAAAGCACTTCTTGGTAGACTCCATCATAACCTTGTGTGGCTCACATCTTGCTAGAAATGTGTCTGACTAGAAGGTTGGGGTTGGCAGGAGTGCATCTTTGTAAGGGTCCCACAAACCTGCCAATGTGTGCAGTCTATTCTGACTAGTGGCTACTGGTATCTGAGAATAAAGGCACCTGAGAACCCAGGGGTCTCGTCTGTCTGCTTCCTATTACCTTTTATACCACTCATGAAAGTTGTCCTGTTGGCAACCCATGGCTGCAACGGTCAAGACTTGGGCACTCTGTCTTGACTCAGTTCTGTGGAAGCTTGCTAGTTAATGTTTTTTTTTTTTTATGAAAGATAGGGCTATAAATTATTCTAGGTGAGTTTTGATAGCATTCGTCTAATATAAGAGGGAACTGGGTCTTCATTAAAGGTATTGGAATCCTACTTACCCTGAGGGGAAGAGCAGCTATGGCTCACAGAAGGAGCAGAACTCAGTTCTGAATATACCTAGAAAATCCAGTCTTGGGCCTACAGATAGGTAGGGGATAATATGTCTGCATTTAGCACAGGTGGACAGGAAGAGTCTGCCTAACTTCTAACCTCCACTTGTTGCTGACACCTTTTCCCTACTCTGGTCTCCCTTTATGATAAAGAGACCTCAGTGCCCTATTTGTCACCTCAAATTTTATCAAGTTGCCCTTCAAGAGAGATTACAGTAGGATTTTCTTCTCCATATAGTTAAGAGGTGCAATTATTTTCAGTATGTATTAATAACCATGCTGAACCAGCTGAATGTGGAAGTAATTGCCCCCCCTTCTCCCCAACAGTGGACAAGGTGTTGTGAAACTGGATGTTCAACCAAAGTGTGTAGCTGTTGGCCCTGGGGGATATACCGTGGTCGTATGCATTGGACAGGTACGGTTGGCTACATTTTAACCAGAAGTAGTGTGATATGACATGTATAACTACTGTCTAGTTTCTAAATTTCACCCATGACTCATGTTCTGGTTTCCTCTTGGGGAAGAAAGGGTTTATTTGACACAGTATTCTGCCTGCATGTATGCCTGCACACCACAAGAGGGCGCCAGATCTCATTACAGATGGTTGTGAGCCACCATGTGGTTGCTGGGAATTGAACTCAGGACTTAAGGAAGAGCAGCCAGTCAGGCCATCATTGAGGACCACTAGAGCAGGAGCTCTGAAGGAATGCTGCTTGCTGGTCTTCTTCCTATCCCAGGAATGTCTGCCTAGGGATGGTACTACCCACAATGAATTGGATCCTCCTTGTGTGTGTCAATTAGTAGTCAAGACAATGCCCCACAGGCCTGTCTAATTAAAGCAATTTTTTAGCTGAGGTTCCCTCTTCCAGGTTTCTCTAGGCTCTGTCAAGTTGACAAGTATGTGTTGCCAATGTTTTGTGCTACAGGTTCATTTGGCCTGCCTTCGCGTGGACTCACTCTGCTACTAGTTAGGACCTGACTGTTAGCAAAGTGTTGCCCCCAAAATTGAGACACAGGAAGAGGGCGGAGCTGATCTCATGAGACGAAATTACAGAGCCATTTTTCCATGAGGTCTGAGGCACTCAGCTATATGGTTTTGTCATTATTCTGCAGATCCTGCCTTTCCCTAATGAAGCTCACCCTCTCTGAACTCTTACGTTCTTTCTAACAAAAGTGTGGGGTGACTGTGAAGATAAAGTTGTCATACTTGTTGTACAACTTAGCTGTTGGGTGACACTTGCCACATGAGAAGGTAGATCACAGGCCATGATAGGGTCTAACTCTCTTTAGTTCCTGCATATCTTTTTCTCTAGAACAGAGCCCTGGGCTCACATCTGTGCCTGACCTACTTTGTGCAGAATTCTGTTCCACAACATGTCATCTCTGCAAACCCAGGCATCCCATCATGTGGTCAGAGCCGGAAGCCGACTAGTGCTTCCTATTGGCTTGAGTGACAGGCTCTGCTGAAGAAAGAGCCATTCAGAATCTCCCCACCCCTCCCTGGACTGTGAAACTGATTGCTGAAGGGAGCATGGATTCTGTGTCCCAGATAATTCGATGGCATTGCCAAATAACTCAGTCTGGGCAGCCACTAGGCACAAAAAGGAATGTGTTGCATGGGGCTCTCTGGGCAGCTGCTTCTCCATGGCAGATCTGTCAGCCTTGTATCAGCACCTGGCCCTGGTGAACAGTGCATGAAGACTTAAGGCCTTTTCTGTGGGAAGGCCTCAGACAGGCACTTCCTTGTCCCAGGCCCCAGTTACTTCATCTGAGGTCATAGTAGCCCTAAGCTGACCCTGTCCTTGATGCTGATCAGAAGAAATAGCCAAGGTGGGTGAAAGCAGGGATTCAGATTACCTGTCATTCAGAAGTCAGTGACAAATTCCTCCACAGAGTCATCAGCAGATTACGGTACCATCTCCCAAACGAAGGGCTTTTCTCTGTGTGCATATGTGTAAACATTTTATCTGCTGTTGTGGAGGGCAAGGCAAGGGCCCTATATGACCTTTACCCCTAACCAGAATGTAGCTTAGTTAAGATCAGGCTGCCACATCTCTCCAAAGTCCTGACAGCAAACACATGGAAGTGTCTGCTACTCGGGCAAACATGGCTAGGCCCAGCATGACTGAGTGTGGTGTAGCATTCTCCACACATAGTCTTCCACCTTTCTTAGAGCGGGGTAGGTCCTGAGGGTTCTCTCAGAGCAGTACATTTGTAGACCCCCTGCCACACCCCCACCCCCATTATGCTATGCGGCCCAGCTCCTCCTCTTCCTTGCACAATTGTTCCCACAGACCTCCTCTGGTGCCCTGAAGGGCTGCATAGAGAACTCTGTGCTGAGTGTTCAGTAACCTTCATTACTGTTACTTGGATAACACACTGTCCTCCAGGCTTAACAAAAACCTGCACTATACAGTCATTAGTTGTTTCTTGTGACCTAGGATCTAGGATCTAGAGGTGGAATCCTCAGAGTCAGGCCACTTTCCCTGATGGTTGAGCCAAGTCCCTTCCTGGTACTTCTGCCCTTTGCCCTTCAGAGGTCAGCACTTCACATGCTTGTCACCGAACATTTTCTCAGGTTCTGGCCTGCAACTAAAAGTAACACGGTCCTTACGGTGAGGGAGGGAATGCTTTCGTCGAGGTTGAGACTGGTCCAGGGTGTGGCTTAGAGCCCAGAACCACTAACCAGAACTCACCTTTCCTGCTGATGAGCAGTGACTCAAGGGACCACTGACCTGACTACATCTTTCCTGTTACAGATTGTCCTCCTGAAGGAGCAGAAGAAGTGCTTCAGTATCGACAGCCCAGGCTATGAGCCCGAAGTCGTGGCTGTGCACCCTGGTGGAGTCGCTGTGGCTGTTGGGGGCTCGGTAAGGTCCTTTTCTTCTTTACCCTGTGACCTTGGTATCTGAACAATTTGGGGCCTGGAAAAGGCCATGGTCTTCAGTATACACTGGAATCCTGAAGAAGTATGCTCTAGTGCCAGAGAAAGAATGGACTTGCCAGTGAGAGGAAGAACAAAGAGAGCAAGCGTCCTTCCATGTCCTTTCTATAGACGGCCAGCAGGTGTAGCTCAGATTAAAGGTGCATCTTCCTGATTTAAAAGTTCTGGATTAGCCAGGCTGTGGTGGCGCACACCTTAAATCCCAGCCCTCGGAAGGCAGAGGCAGGCGGATCTCTGAGTTCGAGGCCAGCCTGGTCTACAAGAGCTAGTTCTAGGACAGGCTCCAAGGCCACAGAGAAACCCTGTCTCGAAAAACCAAAAAAAAAAAAAAAAAAAAAAAAAAAAAGTTCTGGATTAAAAGTGGTCTTCCCACTTCAAATGCTTTAATTAAGAAAAAAAAAAACTCACAGATACACTTAGCCTCTTGGGTTTTAGTTAATTCCAGATATAGTCAAGTTATTAACCAAGAATAGCAATTACACAAGGTATACTTGGCACATGGTGGCAAGAAGCTTGCCCGGCACAACTGGTGCCCCTAGAGACTGGGAAGTTGTTGGTGCAGTTTTCTCCAGGTTGACCTTTGAGGGAACTATGAACACTATGGGGCCTGTTTGGTAGCCAGCCAATACAGAGAACGAGAGTAAGGAGGCCTGGGATCCAGTTGTTTCTGCCCAGTTGAGGAGGATGCTGAGGTGACATGCGTGAGGGAGTATGTAAGGAGGTATCAGCTGTTTCTTGGCAGCCAGAACCCTGGGCTCATACTGGTGCCTACTGAGCCATGGCAGAGCACTTCTTTCGTGAAACCCTGATCTTCCGCTGTGACAGAGGGCACATAGTGTGGATATTAAGGAGTGACCGCTTCCTGTCCCTGCCTACAGGATGGCAATGTGCGCGTATACTCCATCCTGGGCACCACACTAAAGGATGAAGGCAAGCTCCTAGAAGCCAAGGGGCCAGTGACAGACGTGGCCTACTCCAATGATGGCGCCTTCCTGGCTGTGTGTGATGCCAGTAAGGTGGTCACAGTGTTCAGTGTGGCTGATGGCTACTCGGTGAGTAGGGTGCAGAGCCCTGTACTAGAGACCTAAGGGGGGACCCCCAGCCAGGTGCTAGTGTCTTACACTGTATGAATGGCAGGTACCTGCTGGAACTCTTGAAAGGCTGCTGGTAGTGATCAGGGACTAGGACTTCTCCCTGTTACTGTGAGGGCTGGCTGGGAAGACACGTGGCACTCTGGCCTCCCCTCCGATCCTATGCCTCTGTTTTCTTTCTGTACTAGGAGAACAATGTTTTTTATGGACACCATGCAAAAATTGTGTGCCTGGCCTGGTCACCAGACAATGAACACTTTGCCTCTGGTGGCATGGACATGATGGTATACGTATGGACACTGAGTGATCCAGAGACCAAAGTGAAGATCCAAGGTAACGTAGCCCTGCGTCTCAGCCTGTCAATTCCCTGACCACGCTTCCTAGGGTCAAATGGGGTCTGTGCTTTAAAAGGTGACCTGATGGAGATGTGGCTTTGTCCTTCTCTCCAGCACACACCAGGCACTCTGCTGGCCTGTGCAGAGGGATTCTGAGACAGTCGTTACTGTAGGAATCCTTGCTCTCCATATGTAGGACATACATGAGGAAAAGCTTTTGGCATCTTTCTTCCCCACCTTGCTCCTGTGCCTTAATTTACAACTTAAGTTAGCTTGGTCCCACCATGGTGACATCAGTAGAAGAGTAATGGGAACCAAGCTTTTCCAAGTAGCCATATTTTCAATGGAGACAGACTTTTTTTTTAAATCTTTATTCTGATTATCCATTATCTTATCACACTGTTTCTGTTGATAGTTCCATGCTAGGATCCAGAGTCACATAGGCTGGTGATCCTGAGTGAGACAGCTACATTCCATTTTTATACTGTCCCCTAGGAGATAACTTTCTGTGTTTACCAGAACAGAGATCATAGCCTATCTTAAAGCTGTCCTGAGACCACCCCCAACAGCTGCAAGTTAGGGAGACCCACTATCTGCTGTGTCAGTATTTACATAAGGCAGACCAGGAGGAGGAATCTGAAGCAGCTTCCAGGGAGCCAATTTGGTTTGTAAGGAAATTTATAAATCTAGAAATTTCACAGATAAATCAGGAAGGTACTGTGTCACCGCTAGTGGTCCAAGAATAGTGCTGGCGTCTGTCTGCTGTGGTCACAGACTCCTGAACACAAGGTGCTCACAGCTGGCCTTGCCATGGAGAGTGCTGCAGCTTAGGGAGTTCTCTGGCCCAGGATGGCCCAATCTCCCAAGACATATCACCTAGGTTAGGCTGTTGATCCAGGCTAAAAGCTACCTGGGCCTAGGGACTAGGAATCCTGTTGGGGAACCCCTTTCCTGCAACTGGGAGGTCCCTGGGGCTTTGTGAGAAGTTTGAGCTGAAGGAGTCCAAGGGTGCAGGATTTCATGGCTGGAGTCAAGAGTCAAGGGTGCAAGATTTCATGGAAGTGAGATGGCAGTGGAGTCCCATCACTCTGATACGACTTCTGGAGGAGAAACGTCCTCAACTCTCATTGTCCATACCCTTCCTTTCCACTTTAGTAACAGGACCTCCTCAAATTCAAAGACCTAAAGTCCTTTGTTCGAGATGGCATGGCACCATTTGCATATAAGCTGACACAGCATCAGTGCACTTATGTAAACGCTTGTCATGCTGCGGAACTGATGGAGTAACTGATTGGTCTTTTGAGCTCAGAGCCAGTGTGGAGCTGGCTGTTTTCCCTGCTTGATTGGTTGACTCTGTAAATGTAGATCCTGTGTACCCACATGTGTGTCTGTTCTCTCCTTTCTGACTAGTGATCTATATCAGTGTTGAGTTAGAGAGGAGCCACTTGGCATTTTAGAAGCCTGGAACTGGTACAAGGCTGAGCTCACCTGGTCCTGCCCTTGCCCTCACAAACTTGATCTTGTGAAAATGAATCTGCCACTGTGGGAGTTTCTGGTTCTTACGGATGACTTTAGCCTTGGCTTCTCTCTTCTTAATCAAATATAGGGAGAGGCAGAGTGGGCCAGTTTCCTCACATTGCTCTCTTTTTCCCAGATGCTCACCGGCTGCACCATGTCAGCAGCCTGGCCTGGCTGGATGAGCACACACTGGTCACCACCTCCCATGATGCCTCTGTGAAGGAGTGGACAATCACCTACTGAGGACACCGCTCACCCTACAGACCGAATCAGGGACTAGATTTTAACCGCCTTGGAGCACCCTTCTCTTAACTATTTCTGTAATGCTCCCTCCCCTTTCCGCCTGCCCCGGGAGTGAGCGGGGCCTGCGAATACCCTCCTCTCTGCAGGGTGTCCATGTCTGTATGCGTCCTTCTGAAAGCTTTAGACAGTAACAGTTTGCACATGAGAAATAAAGCAAGCACTTAAAGAGCGTGTGGAGCGTACCTAAAAACTTACAGCCCACCAGACCATGAGAGCCTGGAACATTCCAGAGGCAGCAGCTTCCAAAGCACAGACCTCAGCCCCTGTGGCTCTTGCAGCTTATCAGGAAGTTGGGTAGGGAACAGGCACGACTCCCCTTTCCCATGCAGGAACTGCTGCTCTCCAGACCCCTGTGTCAGCGTTCTGTGGAGAACAGGTGTCTGCTCCTTGGTGTAAGTCATGTTACATGGCTGTCTCCCTGGAGCCATCCCCGAATCCCACGGGGAACATGTGACTCTTGACCTCATTGTCAGATCAGATTTTGTGCTTGATTTTAAGAACGGAAATCATGGAATTTTTTTTAAATGTATCTTGACTATTGTCTGTCTTGTTCCTGAGGTGGCGCACTGACAGTCCCATGTCTGGGCGAGTAGAGCCCTTAGCCAGACTGAGGTGTCTTGGTCACATGATCACCATGCTTCAATGTTTTCCTATCTCTTCCCCGACTCTGGCCCCAAGAAGAGAGATTAAGGACAAGATGATGTCACTGTAACTTGTCATGTTTTTACCTTTTTTTTTTTCTTTTTCAGTGCAGAAATTAAAGTAAGTATAAAGCACCGTGATTGGCAGTTTCTTTGTGTGTGTTGGAATCACTGGTAAATGTTGGCTGAGAACAATCCCTCCCCTTGCATTTGTGAAAACACTTTGAGCGCTTTAAGAGATTAGACTGAGAAATAATTAAATATCTTTTCTCTGGATTGTGGATCACTGGCTCTGTGTGCGGGAGAATGGAGGACCCACCAGCCAGCATATCTGGTAGGGTCCTCACGAACCCACATTATGACAATCACATGGAAGGATAGCCCCAGAGAAACCAGGACTCTGCCTGGTCCCATCCCTGCTTCCAGACCCCATATGTCCTGGCCCACCCCCTTGGGCCCAGGTTTCATTTGTAAACTGGGCATTGGGCCTGCTGCTGTCTAGATGTTGTCTCACCCTCCTGTTTATAGCCGGCCTAAATCCTCAAGCCAGGAACCACATCTGGGTGTTTAAGAAAACTTCCCATACAGCCCAGGCAACTTGAAGCAGAAGGCACCGCTCTTGGGTTCAAGTATGTAGTCTCCATAAAAACAGTCCTTCGGGCTCTTGATGTTGCTCCTCCATTCAGGTGTAAAAAGGACGCCATTATCTGAAACACAAGGTCAGGAACATGTTGGGCGGTGAGACCAGATGTTTCCGTGTCAGTGAGTCGGTGGATGAAGTGGGCAGCACCTGAGGGGTGGTGGCCTGTCAAGGCCTTAATCCTCATGGAGTTAGAGGGACATCACAGCTGGGAAGTTTGACAAAAGGAACCATTTGCTTCAGGGTAGAAGACACCACAGGAGAATTAAATGGAAGTGGGTTTAGTTTTGTTTTTTAAATACAAGCTTGCTTTCTGTGTGTGAATGTAAGAGCACGTGTATTACAGGACACATGCAGAGGCCAGAAGCTTTGAGTCAAACCCTCTCCCACAACCTGTCAGTCTAGGACCTGAATTCTGGCCCTTGGGATTGTGCAGTAAGTGCTCTTAGCCACTGACACATCCCCAAACCCCTTGGTTCCAAGAAAGACAAGTGAGTTAAAGTGAGTTAATATAGTTTGACTATATTCATAATTAAGCCAATGCTGGCAGGAGAATTAACAGTTTGACCAATGATACAGACACTGCCCTGTACCAGACCAGGGAACATTTCATGAGTTTGGTGAACACATTTGAGGGTTTTTTCATGAAATTAGTACAATTTTCAAAATATAGGAATAGAAACCACTGTGCGTGATAATGCCTATCGAGTGACCCCATTTCAAGTGCTACTAGTGAGCTGTGTGCTGCTGGGATTGGCTTCGTTTCTGTGTACGCTTTCACAAAAGGACCTGTACCCACAATCTTCATCATTTCAACAAGAAAGATCTGTACATGAAAGCTTCAAGGGAGCACAGAATGTAAGGGAAAGTCCAATCAGAGAGGGGTATGGGAAGTTTTTGTGAGCCAGCAGTTTGGTGGCCACACACCTGACCACCAGGTCACCATCACGGACTTGTTCAAGGAGCATTTACAGCAATGGGATGGGACCTGCCCTCTTCCTCTTAGAGCCAGGATAACAGCTCTATGCCAGCCAACTACATTTGGGGTACAGCTCTGGCTGCCTGAAATGGCAAAGATCCTAAGATCCCCAGGCTACACTGAACCAGAATAGCATGCCCACCAGCAGGGCCCATCAGCCAGCTTCAGGTGATGCAATGCCTAGTTCTCACCCTGAGGGAACCACTGCAGTTTTCTCCAGTGGAGGTAGTCTCACTGGGTATACAAACCATGCTAGGCAGTGGGTGGCCAACACACACAACTCATTGATATTTTGGGAGTTTTTTTTTTTATATACTTGGTGGGTTTTTTAAAACTATTTATTTACCAGTTCTTTGGGAATTTCACATCATGCACCTTAACTCGGCTCACCTCCCAGTTCCCCCATATTCTCCCCTCACCTCTGTACCAAAAGAAAATTTTAAGCAAGCAAGCAAACACAAAAATAACAAAAACCCTCCATCATTTTGGCCTCTCCAAGTCCTCTCTTCGTTTGTCCTTGTGGACCCAGGTGGTAGCTGAGCTGGTCAGCCCCGGCCACTGGCCTCAGGTGAGGGGGCAGAGCCAGCTCCCCTGCGCCCATGCCATCAGGGTCAGTTTTCCCTCGCCTCTGGTGAGGGGTGGGGCTGTCTCTCCTGAGTGCAGGGGTCAGCTCTCTTGCTGCAGTGTCCATAGAGAAGCAGGGTAGCTGACCCCTGCACTGGCACAGCTGTGATGGTGGTCACCAGACAGCTAGGCCTGAAAATAGTTCTCCAAGGATCTCTTGGGGTTAGTCTTGTGCGAATTTCCTCAAGTCACGCAGAACCTGTTGGAGCTGAGTGCTCCCAGTATGGACCTCAGAGCTGACAGCTCCATGGAAGTGTAGATCCTCCTTAATGACCCCATGATCATGAGACTGCAGACCCAGGATCTGGCCAGGTGCAAGAAGAGTGGGTGTTAAGCAATAGGAAAGCCAGCTGGGTAGGAAGTTACTGGACCAACACAGGACCCTGGGCTCCAGTGCCACCAAGGTCACAAGACTGCACCTCTGATACAGAGAAGTCTGCCCATCCTCACGCAGCACCTAGCTCATGGGGCTCTGTCTCCATGACAGTCTCAGGCATGCTGTTGAGTGACTCTGGCAGCTGCAACCAAGCTGAACACCTCCCCTGGCATTCTGACTCCTTGGTCGGGAATATTGATCACTGCTCTGAGCACAGAGGGTAGAGAGGATGTCTATGACTGGGGGTTAATTCTGCAGAAAACAGTAGCTAAAACCCCCAGGCAAATAAGGTAAACTCATTGACCAAAAGAAGAAAATTAAAGGTACTGAGGGCAAGATGAGTTTCCTGGCTAGAAGGCAGGGATGACAAGCCATGTCCTGGGACAGGGGAAAGTGTGGGTAATCCAGGACAGCAGGAAGGCCAGGGGCAGAGGCCATAGTGGTCTAGTGACTGGGGCAGAGACCAGAGTGGTCTAGTAAGAAAGTGGAAATGAAGGGTGGGGGAACAGGTGTGGCCATGGTAACTTTCTGAAGACCCCCAGTGGTTTAATAGCTCTAGAATTTGAGCCCCAGTCTGGAATGCCGAAGCCTTCCTCTGATGGCTATATGCACTGATGAGGTGCAAGGACTGTCTGAGTTGAGCTCAGGATACTTGGATTCCTACAAAACCATCGAGGGCTTTAGGCAGGGTGGCTTGCAGGAGTCTGACTTGCTGTAACCATCAGTCACTAATTAAGAAAATGCCCCATAAGCTTGCCTATAGCCCGGTCTTATGGAGGCATTTTCTCAATTGAGGCTTCTTCCTCTCAGCTAACTGTAGCTTGTGTCAAGTTGACACACAGCTAGTCCTCACAGTCACTGAGGTCTCAGCCCTGGCCAGTCACCCATCTGCTTCTGTCTGTCTGATTAGCATAGTTTGGGGAGACAGAGTAGATGATCTTGCTTTGCACCCCGACTTTAACCCCCAAGCCTGGAACCTTGGCCATGTGGTCTCTCACCTACAGTGTAGGTTGCAGATGGAATCATCCCATACCATTCATTGAGGTTCTGCATCAAATGTGCCTGATACACAGTAGGTGCTTGCTAACTGCAGCTCTGTCTCATTGGTTTGTTCTTTAACTGCAGGGTGGATTGCTGGATAAAAGGGACAGATTTGCTCTTCGAAGCTTGTTTATTCTCTAGCTACATGTTGTCTATATAGTAGGTGTTATGGCTAATTGTGGTCAACTTGACACACTCAGGAAGAGGGAACATCAATTGAAGAATGTCTCCTTCAGATTAGCCTGAGAGAGTTTTTGTGAACTTTTTCTTGATTGCTACTTCATACAAGAGGGCCCAGGCCACTGTGGGTGGTGTCATCCCTAGGCATCTAGATGGGCCTAGACTGTTTATATAAGAAATGCAGATGGATGTGAGCCAGGGAACCAAGCAGAAAGAATTTGCCCATCACTGCCCACCTGGTCTCCAGGATTGATACCTACCTATGTGCTGTGACTCTTCCATTGCATACCATGGAAGACTTTTGCTTCAGGCAGGGCTTTTTAATTGTCCCATGCTGGCATCCTCCTGTCAAGGGGATTGGATAAGACACACATAGAACAAATGCCAGCGTCACAGACTAGTCTGGGAATGGCTTCATCTGGACTTCTCTGCCCTGGATTCCTGCTCAAGCACACGCTGCCACATGAGTGCGTTCTGCCATAGGAGGGCATGCTGCCGCATGTTTTTAATCAGCCCAGCTTGCCATCATCGATCTTCAGACATTAATCATTGATTGCTTATCATGATGGGCATCTGAGATGTTTACAGTAACAGCTAGATGCAGCTTTATCATTAATGCTGGTTTATTTCACAAGTTCCCAGGTTCACATCTGATCATATTGGGTGCTGGCACCATCTGTTTGTTCTTTAGCCTAGAGTGAGCGAGGTGGCTCAGTGTGCAGGTGAGTTACCCTTGCTGGCTTGGGGCAGCTTCGGAGGATTTCGCCAATGATGAGGACTGAGGCAGGGATTTGACAAAGGAATTTGAGAACCAGCTTTGCAGGGCTTGGGTAAAGATTAAGTGAGAATATGCAGATAAAGTATTTAGTGTGGTGTCTGGCAAGCTTTCTATAGGGACAGCATTGTGTCTGGGTATGGCTGTAGCTATTCCCATATTCTTCCCTCCTCCCTCTCCCTCCCGCTTCTCTCCTCCCTCCTCCTCTTAATTGTCCTTAGTTGTTTCCTCTGAATCCTCATACCCCCTTTCTTATCGCTCCCTCTCTTCCTCAGAGTCTTCTTTGTTCCACATTCATTTCCAGATCCTGGTTTTAGAATTCACTTTAGCTTCACACTAAAGGCAGGAGCTGAGCTCAAGGAAATATTGAACACCAGGAATAAAGCCAGCGCCGAAAGCTGCTAGCCAGTAGGAGATTTCAAGGCTCAGTGTATATCGTGTCGTGTGTGTGTGTGTGTGTGTGTGTGTGTGTGTGTGTAGGTCAGAGGAAAACTTGCACAAGTTGGCTCTTTGCTTCCTCCCTCCCTCCACCGTGTACGTTTTGGACCATTGGACTTGGTTTATGCACTGAGCCATCTCACTGGCCTCTGCGGTGAGAGTTTCTGTCTGAACTGCCAGCCAGCAGCTTGTTGGAGACAATACTTACCTCTGCTCAGCTCGGCAGAGCCACATGTGCAAAGCAGTGACATAGGACTTCCAGGGAGGTGGCCTCTAGCTTGCCTGGCCAGGAGGGAGAAAAGTCCAGCAGCCCTTTGGCTGATTTCTGCGGCCTGCTGATGCTGGAAACACCTTTACTTGCCTTTGCTCTTGAAGCCAATGTGGGCCCTGAAGGAGATCTCACTTGGGCTATCTGGGCTCAGAGCCAGCCTCTGGGACAAACTGTGAGTGAGGGCTTCTTTGAGCAGAGCTGCCTTCTTTCTAACCCTGTGTTGGCTGTGGGGTTTGATTAGCAGCAGAAAAGCTATGGTAGTGGTTTTCTAAATACTTAACAATAGGATGGCCTATGGAGGTGTGGATCACATTGCCAGAGCAGAGTCCTAGTGTTTGGCTCCATTGGCTATCAACCCTGTAGCTGCTGAATTTTGAGGAGGCCCCGTGAAGAAGACTATGAGCTGCGGTAGTTCAAGGAACATTCAAGGGACTGGGCCATTTCCCACTGGGTACAGGAGTATTCTCATGTGGGGAGTGGCATAGCTTTGTCCTGAATGACAGGTCTCTGCAGGCTGAGGGCAGGGAGCTGACACTTTACTGTTTATCCCCAAACAGGTCTTGTGTTCATCTTACGCGCTTTGTTTCTTATCCTATTTAAGTCTTCCAGAGTTGTTCTGAGTGCATATAGAGTTCTTTAGCTCAATACTCCGTGGACTTTGTGAGTCAGCTTACCTGGTTCTAAGGTATCAGCTGTTCCAAGAGGCCCACATTAGCAGGGAGCACCATATCTGTCTACCGGGGCTGATTGCACTTCGGGTTGGAATTACCCTACTATCCTCGCTCTTGGACCTTTACTGTGGACTAGATACAACCCATAAGGAGTTCAGTTTGTCCTCGCAGCATCCCCATGAGGTTGGCCTTGCCATTTAAAATGGAGGCAGAGAGAAGTCAAGCAGTTTTCTCCTAGCCACACAGCTTTCTAAGTTACAGAGCTGAGGTTGGAATGCCTGGTCTCAGAGTCCTTGCTGGCTGGCATAACCTCTCAAATGTGGCCTTTGCACAAGATGTGCTGGTGATGGGACATACTGGGGCTGAGGAAGACCATCCTTGGCTCTGGAGTGGGTTCCAAAGGGTGAGGCTTCTAGCCTGGAGCCCTTACTGAAACAGTTGCCATAGGCAGGAGATTTTGCTGACTTAGCTGCTTTCTTGCTGTTCTTTGCCAACCAGGAAATCGGAGAGAATCCCAATTGTCTGTGACCGAGAAAGAAGCCCAGACTTGGACAATGCAGCATCCAGTTGCCATCTTCAGAACTAACGCTCAATAATGACGTAATTGAACCAAAAAAAAATTTTGAACGAAAACCTCATATTTTCAGTTTGTTTACTGTTTTGTGTTCATAGCTATCCCAAGGTTCATGCAGCCCAAGGACCAAAGGTTAGATGTGCCAGGGACAGAACCAGGAGCATGACCAGGTAGAGCATCTTTCTTAGAGTGTGCATATCCCTCATCCTGTCCTCATGCTTAACTGATTCCTCTCCACACAGAAGCCTCACTGTTTTTGGACTTGCTGAGTCTCTGTCCACCCTCCCTGGCCCATGGTCCCTTGTTCTAATCCTGTCACATGGACCCAGTACCTTCTCTGCTCCCACCCATGTCTGTCCTCCACAGCTTCCTTCACACTCTGACCTTGACTTCTCAATGACCTCAGGAGTGAGTATGTACTCCAGCCACAGCTGAGGTCACATTTTCCTAATCTGTTTCCAAATTTAAGCCCGTGCTTAAACTGTGAACTCACTGATGGTGGGTGCTTATTATGTTCCCTCTCCGGACCAGCAAAGCCCCAGCAAGTGTGGGTATGAGGCTGCTCTTCAGGCTGAATTCACAACCTCCTCCCACACCAGTCCCTGCCTTCCCTTTGGTTGACTGTTTGCTTCACTCTTTAATGTTGACATCCTTGGGTGATGGAATGCAGACAGAGTGGGACGGGAAGTAGACGGCACAGAACAGCACGTTACAAGCATAGGAGCTCAGGTAGCTTTGGGGTATAGATGATCCCAGAACAATCAAGTCTTTTGTAGCAGTCATCTGTCTTCTCAAATCTTTGGTCCTTGCCAGGGTTTTACCCTGCTCTATCCTTTGATGGCACACATCTCCACCTGTGGCTCCCTGCACCTCCACTGCCAATGTCCTATAAAGCCAGTCTACACACAGGCTCCTCTTTTAGCTCTCTATCCCTCCCCCTGCCAGAACAGTCAGAACACCCTTGCTTTAATGACACCACTCTCTTAATACCGTCAACCCTTGAGTACTAACTTGACTTGTCACCCCCAGTCCTCGATGGCCTTGTTTCCTGTATCCCACAGCCTCCCCTGTTTTTTGTTCCCTGTGTTCTGTTTCCAGGTGGGCTTCATCAGGCCTCCTTCTGCTCCTTCTCCCTGGGCAACCTGTTCTAGACAGGGATATTAAAGACTATTCTTCATGTCCAGCCCGGGGAGACCCAGAACCAGAACCAGTAGGACATTATCTTAGCCTCCTCCCACCTCTGCTCTGTCTGGTACATTCCTTTAAGGGACTGCACCACAAAGTTTTGGGGACTGGCAAGCCCCAAATCCACACATCAAGCTACAGATTCACTTTAAATTTGCTGATTGATGTAGTCATGTTCCAAGACTGGAAACTCGGCAGAACTTATGTGCCGTATTCCTGAGGTTGATCCCCTTCCTCCTCAGGGCTCTCTTAGGGTAGTGAAGTGACGGGGGAAGCCCACCTACATCACAGAGGACCCCATCTGCTTCACTTAAGTCAGAGGATTGCAAATGCAAAGAAAGTGCTTATCTTAAGAGAGAAATGCATGTGCGTTTCTCATGAAAACTTAGAAAGGTGTTAACAGTGAAGGGAAAACAGAAAACAAACGTGTCTTTCTTAGAAAGCTTCTTGCCTTTCTTTAAGGGAATCTCATGATTCTGTTAAGAAGCTAAATACACTTTCAGAGGAATGTGCTTATCTTTAAAACTACAGCATATAGATAGAAATGGAACACTCCTTTTTTTTCTAACAATGTTTTGAACACTTTAAAGAAAGTGCTTCTCTTTAGAAACTTCTGTACGTTTTTCTTGAAAGCTTAGATAGATGTTAACAGTGAAGAGAAAATGGAAAACGAACATGCATGTTTCTCAGAAAGGTTCTTGTGTTTCTTTGAGGGCATATCATGATTCTGTTAAGAATCTAAATACACTTTCAGAAGAATGTGCTTATTATCTTTAAAACTACAGCATAAAGACACAAATGTAACACTCCTTTTTCTTCTAACAATCCTTTGAACAGTTTAAAGAAAGTGCTTCTCTTTAGAGAGAAACACATGTGCAATTCTCCCAAAAGCTTAGAAAGGTGTTAACAGTGAAGTGAAAACAAAACAAACATGTGTCTTTCTCAGAAAGCTTTGTGTGTTTCTTTCAGGGAATCTCACAATTCTGTTAAGAAGTTAAATATACTTTCAAAAGAATGTGCTTATCTTAAGATGATTATGGTATATACTCACTCATTAGTGGACTCCAGCCATAAACAAAGGACATAAAGCTTATAGCACACAAGCCTAGAGATGCCAAATGGCAAGGTGAACCCAAAGAAAAACATATATAGATCTTCCAAGAAATTGGAAGCAAACAAGATCGACGGGTAAAAGTTGAAAGCACAGGATTGGGGAGAAGGGAGAGGGTAGAGATGGGGGTTATAGGGGAAGGGGAGGAAGAAGGGAAGAGCTGGAGAAAGCTGAGGGGAGAGGGAGGGTGGAGATGGAGGAAAGGTGGTTACTGGAGAAGGGAATAAGATATCTACGTTAAGGGACTCATTTTAGGTTTGGCAAGATACTTGGCTTTAGAGGGAATCCCAGATGTTCACAGAGATGTTCCCAACTAGGTATTTGGGCACCAGAGGAGAGGGTGCCTGAACTAGCCTTGTCCCATAATCATATTGATGAATATCTTGATCATCACCATAGAAATCTTGTCAGAGCAATGGATGGGGATAGAGACAGAGACCCACATTCACATCAGCACAATGGTCTGAGCTCCCAAGGTGCAGTCGAAGAGCAGAAGGTGGGAGAAGAGGAGCAAGGAAGTCAGGGCCGTGAGGGGCTGGTCCACCCACTGAGACAGTGTGTGTGATCTAATGGGAGCTCACTCAATCCTGCTGGACTGAGACTGAAGGAGCATATGACCAAACTGGACTCTCTGAATGTGACTGCCAATGGGGGCAGACTGAGTAGTCATTGATAATGGCACAGGGACCTATCTCCTCTGCATGAATAAGTGCTTTGGGAACCTATTCTATATGGATGCACACCTTCTTGGACTACAATGGAGGGGGGAGGGATTGGACTTTCCACAGGGCAGGGTACCCTGCCCTCCCTTAAGGAAGCAGGGGGAGGAAGGAAGGGTAGTGGGGGAGCAGGAAGGGGACTGGGAGAAGGGGAGAAAGTGTAAATTTCTGAATGAAAACAAAAGAAAGTGCTTCTTTTAGAAAGAGACACATGTGCATTTCTCAACAAAAGTTTAGAAAGGTGTTAACAGTGAAGAGAAAACTGTTCTGTTATGAAGCTAAATACACTTTCAGAAGAATGTGCTTATCTTTGAAACTAAAGCATATAGACAGAAATGAAACACTCCTTTTGCTTCTAACAATGCTTTGAACATATTAAAAAATGTGCTTCGCTTTAGAGAGAAACACATGTGTGTTTCTCAAGAAAGCTTAGAAAGCTGTTAACAGTGAAAACTGAAAATGAAAATGCATCTTTGAAGGAATCTCACAATTCTGTTGAGTACCTAAATATACTTTCAGAAGAATATGCTTACATTTAAAGCTACAGCATATAGACAGAAATAATACACTCTTTTTCTTCTAACAATGCTTTTAATGATTTATAGAAAGAGCTTCTCTTTAAAAATTAATGCACGTGCATTATTCACGAAAGCTTAGAAAGGTGTTAACAGTTAAGAGAAAAGTGAAAGCGAACATGCGTCTTTCTCAGAAAGCTTTTGTGTTTCCTTCAAGGACTCCTTTTGCTCTAACAATGCTTTGAATGCATCCAGGAAAATGCTTCTCTTTAGAGAGAAATGCACGTTCGTTTTCAGTTTTCACTGTTAACACCTTTCTAAGCTTTCGTGAGAAACACACATGCGTTTCTCTCTAAAGAGTAGCACTTTCTTGAAAGTAGTCAAAGCATTGCTAGAAACAAAAGGGGTGTTTCATTTCTGTCTGTATGCTGTAGTTTCAAAGATAAGCACAACCTTCTGAAAGTGTATTTAGGTTGTTACCAGAGTCTTGAGATTCCCTCAAAGAAACAACAGAAGCTTTCTTAGAGAAACACATGTTCATTGTCAGTTTTCTCTTCACTGTTAACACCTTTCTAAACTTTCAGGAGAAACTCACTTGCCTTTCTCTCTAAAGAGAAGCAGTTTCTTGAAAGTGTTCAAAACACTGTTAAAAACAAAACAACTGTTTCATTTAAGTCTGTATGCTGTAGGTAAAAAGATAAGCACATTCTTGAAAGTGTATTTAGCTTCTTAATCAAGTTGTGAGATTCCTGAAAAGAAACACAAGAAGATTTCTAAGAGAAACATAGGCTCTTTTTCAGGTTTCTCTTCACTGTAAACAACTTTCTAAGCTTTCATGAGAAACACACATACATTTCTTGCTACAGAGAAGCACTTTCCTGAAAGTGTTCAAAGCACTGTTAGAAACAAAAGGAGTGTTTCTATTCTGTCTGTATGCTGTAGCTCAGAAGATAAGCACATCCTTCTGAAAGTGTATTTAGCTTCTTTTTTCTTTTTTTTTTTCATTTTTTTATTAACTTTAAAAGAAAAATTTACATTTACTCCCCTTGTCCCAGGCCCTCCCGCTAAGCTACTACCCCACTGCTTCCTTAAAGATGGGGCAGGATACCCTGCCCTGTGGAAAGCCAAACACCCTCCCCTCTCCATCTTGGTTTAAGAAGGTGTGCATCCATATAGAATAGGTTCCCAAAAAGCCAATACATGCAGAAGAGATA